>JAKUCV010002384.1:15941-26764 GCA_028386065.3 Turnera subulata
AAGCCGATCACGGTTCGTGTGGATACCGTAGAGGAGCAGGTCTTCTTCTTGCTCTAACTGATTTGTTTCAGCCTTCGTCTTGGTCTAGATGATTCGTTCCAGCAGTTGGGTGAAAGACCTCAACCGAACAAGGTATGAAATTTTGTTATACGGTTTATGTTGCTTCACATGTGGTTCTTGGCTAAGTTTCCTTTGCTTCCGCTGCATCTTTTGCTTGTATATGATTATCATATAGCCTAGGGAAACTTACAGTAACTCCCTTGTGTACTTTGCTGGACTTATGAATATTCCATCTCTTTTTTGCTTGACTTGGAATCCGAGAAAGAATGTTAATTCTCCCATCATGCTCATCTCGAATTCATTATGCATCAGCTTTTCAAATTCTTTGCACAAAGAGTCATTAGTAGCACCGAATAGTATGTCATCCACATAGATTTGAACAATGATTAAATCACTTTTGTAATGCTTTACGAAAAGAGTAGAATCAACTTTTCCTCTAGTAAAGCCTTGTGAGATTAGGAATGTACTTAACCTGTCATACCAAGCTCGTAGAGCTTGTTTCAAGCCATATAGTGCCTTTTTCAACTTGAACACATGGTCGGGATGTTCGAAGTTTTCAAATTCGAGAGGTTGCTCAACATACACTTCCTCCATGATGAATCCATTTAGGAAGGCACTCTTTACATCCATTTGATAGAGCTTGAATCCTTTGTGAGAAGCAAATGCTAAAAGCATGCGAATTGACTCAAGTCTTGCAAAGGGTGCAAAAGTCTCATCAAAGTCAATTCCTTCCTCTTGGTTGTAACCTTGAGCAACAAGTCTGGCTTTGTTTCTTGTGACATTTCTAGCTTCATCCAGCTTGTTTCTAAACACCCATTTGGTTCCAGTTACGGGATGATCACTTGGTCTTTCCACCAATTCCCAAACATCACTTCTCTCAAATTGGTTTAGCTCCTCTTGCATAGCCATAATCCAGTTTTCATCATTTATGGCATCTGCAACATTCTTTGACTCTATCTGTGAGAGAAAGGCCTGATGTTAATTGATGTTGTGGATTGATGAGCGAGTTGATACTCCTCTTGATGGATCTCCAATGATTGCATCAGTTGAAAGACCTTTTGGCACCTTTGATGCCAAATGTGGTTGCAATCTGCTGGAAGAATGTTCTTGCCCAAGTGTAATTGCTTCATTAGGTAGATTTGAGCTTTCTTCTCTGTTGTCTTCCTATTTTTCTATTTCTTGAACAGCTGTAGTCTGTAGTTGTGGATTTTGAATATCCACTTCTACAATCTCTTTAGAATTGTTAGTAGTAACCAACTCATCAAAGACAATATGCATAGACTCTTCCACCAATAATGACCTCTTATTATACTCTCGATATGCTTTACTTCTTGTTAAGTAACCAAGAAATATTCCTTCTTCAGATTTTGCATCAAATTTACCAAGTGCATCCTTTGTATTCAATATAAAGCAATTTGACTAGAAGACTTTAAAATAGCTAATGTTAAGCTTCTTATAATTCCAAATCTCATAGGGGGTCTTTTCAAGTGAGGATCTAATAGACACTCTATTAAGGATATAGCATGTTGTGTTTACTGCTTCAGCCCAAAAATATGTAGGTACATTATGCTCATTTAACATGATTCTTACCATTTCTTGCAAGGTTCGGTTCTACCTCTCACCAACCCTATTTTGTTGGGGAGTTCTAGGAGCCAAAAAGGTATGATCAATGCCATTTTCTTCACAGAAGTGATTAAAGATAATATTGTCAAATTCACCGCCATGATCACTTCTAATCTTAGTAACTTATACCCTTTTCTCATTTTGCAACTTTCTAACTGAGGATGCAAACTCATGAAGAGCATGATCATTTTGAGCTAGAAAGATTACCCAAGTAAAACATTAATAGTCATCCACAATTTCAAAGGTGTATTGCTTACCTCCTAGACTTACCATCCTCATTGCCCCGAAAAGATCAAGAAGTAGGAGTTCCAATGGCCGAGATATGGATTGCTCTTTCTTCTTCTTGGCTTTCTCTTCAAATTTTGAGCCGTGCACAATGAGACTGCCCATGAGTTTGTTGTAGGTGAGGGTATTCAGATCTTTAGCTTCCTCTATAGTTGTTACTTTAGGCTCCCATTCATTAGGAAGAGATCTGAGATTCTTGGTCACCTTTTCTTTTGTTGTGACCACCTTTCCAAGGCAAGCTAAATTGTTACACAAGATTGTGAACCTTGTGTATAAGTCTTGGATAGTCTCATCCGGCTTCATTTGAAACAGTTCAAAGTCTCTCATGAGCCTATTTTTCTTGTATTCTTTCACTTGATTCGTTCCCTCGTGAGCTACACAGAGAAGGCTCAAAATCTCATGTGCAGTGTTGCAAGACCGAACTCTCTCAAATTCAGCTTGGCTATTGCCACAAAGAACAACATTCTTGGCCTGTGCATCTAGTATTGCCTTCTTCATTTCATTCTCATTCCAGTACTGCATATCTCTTGCTGGTCGTGTGTGAGATTATGTTATTCCAGCCTTTAAGATTATTCATAATATGCCACATCTCCAAGTCCTTTCCTTCAAGGAAAGTCTTCATGCGGAATTTCCAATGATCGAAGTTTGATCCATTGAAGAATGGAGCATTGTTGATGTTGTTCCCCTCGAATGCCATGATCTTTTCCTCCTGGAGATTAACCCAACAACAGAGATCCTTGCTCCGCTACCAATTGCAGGCCCAAATAGGCTAAGAGGGGGTGAATTAGCCTCTTTTTCGCTTAAGCACTGATTTGGCACTAATGATGCCGAATCTGTCTTGAACCAGATTCTGCAGATTAAGAACACTAAGAAACACACTATTGCACAATTAAGTAGGTAAGGTTAGAGAAATATGCACAATAATTTAGAGTGGTTCGCCACTAAGGACTACATCCACTACTCAAGGAGTCCACCTTGAGATTTCTAACCTTCACTATATCTTGGCTTTTTCGGGATTAATGTCACATTTCGTCCCTATGTTGCTCCCTCAAATTGAAATTCGTCCTTGTGTTGAGTTTTGATTGGTTTTGATCCCTTAGTTGGTTAATTTTTTAAGGTTTTAGTCCTTTTTACCGATTTTACCCCGAAATTCAGGGCTTTACTATTCAAACCAGTTTACCAACTCAAAATTCGACCCAATCCGGAACCCCATTAAAAAATCTCCAATAAATATATAACTCTACCTTCAAATATCAAAATTTTGGAAATCATTAAAAAAAGTACAAAAATATTTTTAAAATATTTTTTAAAATAAAAAATCATAAAGTAAATTATCTTTTAGTTTAAAAATTTTTGAAAATATAATTTTTTCTAGACAAGTAGAGAAAAAGCTTACCACTCTAAGTCGACAATGCCTTTTTGACTACTACTATAAGAGGACTTGTGTGGAGAAGAAAGGAGGGAAAAAAGAAAAAAGAACAAAAATAGAGAAAAAAAATTTAAATTTGTGAATTTTTAAATTAAAAAATAAAAAAGAAAAGAAAAAAACATGTGGAAAAGAAAGGTATAAATTTTAAAATTTTTAAAATTTTAAAATGATTTGATTTATGATTTTTTAATTTTTTTAAAATTTTTAAAAAATAACTTGATTTATGATTTTTTAATTTTTTTAAAATTTTTTAAAAATAATTTGTATTTTTTTATGATTTTAAATTTTTTGATGTTGGGAGGTAGAGTTATTTGTTTATTGGAGATTTTTGAATAAGGTTCCGGGTTGGGTCGGTTAGTTGGGTCAAATTTCGGTTGGGTAAACTGGTTTGAACAGTAAATTACTAAATTTTGGGAGTAAAATCGGTAAAAAGGACTAAAACCTTAAAAAATTGACCAACTGAGGGATCAAAACCAATCAAAACTCAACACAAGGACGAATTTCGATTTGAGGAGGCAACACAGGGACGAAATGTGACATTAATCCGGCTTTTTCGGGTTCAACCACAACCTTTTACAAGCTTTTTCCTAGGCTAAGCTCAAACCTATCACTCATCACAAACCTTCCCGGATTGTTGAATCCTACCTTAGCAAACTAATCCCAAGTTCCCACTAAGGTGTTTCTGATCTCACAGTAAGAAATCTTCAATGACAATGTCAAGAAGATGTATAATTAAGCTCAATACTCTAGCCTTTAAGATATCACTCAATTTAGGCTCTTTTGGAGAATTACAAGTGTAACTCAAGTAGTATAACTTCAAGATTGAGTAATGGCAGCTCTGACTTGAGTTCTTCAGTCTTTCTTCAATTTATAGAGGTTGGGAGAAGTGGTAGCCTCATCATCCAACGACTAGCTGTCACTTTCTGCTTCCTCGAGATTTGGCATCATTGGCGCCAAAACGTTCATCACTTCAAATTCCAGAAAGTGGTCTGCACATGCTGAGCCGCTGCCTAGGTTTGAATCGCTTAGGTTGGACTGAATCAGAATGTGTCGTTGTGGAAGCTTTTCAGTCCTTTAAACAAACTCCTGCACAACAGAGAGAAAAAAAAATTGCAGTTTTTGTGCTCATAGGAGCGCCTCCAACAGATGGCTCCAAGGTACAAGAAAATCAGCCAAAGCTTAGCAGACTCCTAGGTTTGGAGATCCTAAGATGATCAGAATGGAATCTAACCATTGTGAGACCTACCCAGATTCTTAGTCCAACATTTTTTTAGTTAAACTAAGCTAGATACCAGGTGTATAGAGCATGGGAGCATCTACAACAAATTGCCTCAATCTTCCAGAAAGTCAGCATAGGCTGACTGGTAACCTATGTTTGTTGAACCCAAGTTGGGGCTAGATAGATGAATCGTTAAAAGTTTTGCCCAGATGAATAATCAAATATTTTCTAGGTTGATTCATGCTTGAATTCCAGTTCATAGCGTATAGGAGTATCTCCAACAAATGTCTCAAAGTTGTAAGAAAAGCAATGTGGTCTATGGGCATGAAAGAGATTTAGGCTTAATAAAATAATACCCTTAGCACACATACCAATGCCACTAACCTCAAAACTTATAAAATCTGATTTCATTATTTAATTCAAGGGTTTTGGTGGTGGATTAAAATATTCATAAACCTAGTTTGTCATTAATAAAAAATAATTAAGCACATGGTTAGGTAATTAAATTAAATAACTAATTAGCACTAATTTACTAATTAATTTGTCACTAATGCACATATTAATTACCTTAACCCAACAGTTTCCATCAAGTTCTCTTTTCTTTTTTTAACCGTGATTCTGTCACATTGTAGGAGCTAAAACCTTAACTCGAAGTATGACATCAAAATGGAAATATGGACCTGCAATGGATGGATATTACATTCATGGAAGGATCTAGGAGTGCCAGGTTCCACAAACCACCCTCCCCACTACTAAAATTTCTATACTGTTATAAAATTAGGATAGAATTTATGCTTTACGGTAATAATACAACTTTGATGGTAATTGATATGGCAATACTATTAGACAGAAGTAGGAGCACCTCCGTTTCAACCAATCGTTCCAAAGATTTATAATCAAATCAACCAAAGGTTTCTGTGCAGTATCTCTCACTTCAAAACACACCTAGGTTAAGCAACAAAGAGAATTGAAAGCACAAAAAATCTTAAAAACACTACAGATAATAAGTAATTATAATCCCTAAAATACGCAAGAAGAATCAATCTTCCAATCACACCAAGAAGGTGTCAATTTTTTTTTAAGAAAACCTCTCAAATCTTATTCATCAATAACATAAAGATTTCCTATTTACACTAGCTATAGGCCAGCGACACCCTTAACCTAAACCTAAATGGACTGGACTTTATAAATCCATTGACATAATGGACTTAGGCCCAAAATAATAAAAAATAAAATAAAAGGAATCATTGCTACTATTCACATGAACAATAACTCTGCTCCTAATTGGATGAGAATTGCAATTCCAATTCCCTAATAGACTAAACTAAAATAATAAATAAAAATAATCCCACCTAATAAGAAGCCCTAGTTGGCCAATGCTAATAAAACTTAAATAATAATAATTTTTGGGCCAAAATATATAAAGGTCCAAGATAACAAAATAAATAATAAAAATAAGTGATATGTCGACATGGCCCGAAGTAGCCCAAAGTCAACTAGGCCTCCTCTAGTGTCAACAAATAAATTTGGCCTCTCCTTAAGCTCCACTCCAAGCTTAATCTGCATCTCTTTTTGAATTTCTTGTGAGAACGAATCTTGGACATGATTCAAAAAGTGACCTTTTGAATGTGAACTTTGAACTTGTTGGAATATGTCCTTGAGTTTGGAACCATTGGAATGGTTGAATCGTCAATAACATCTCCATGCTTGTCATTGTCACCTCCAATGTAGCCTTGTCGTGCATCATTCTTCAAGTCTCCAAGCTCGCCTTGGCGAGTTATGTTAAGCCTTCGCTGGTTTGCGTCATTCCTTCCCTCCTAAAAA
Organism: Turnera subulata; assembly: GCA_028386065.3. Classification (NCBI taxonomy): domain Eukaryota; kingdom Viridiplantae; phylum Streptophyta; class Magnoliopsida; order Malpighiales; family Passifloraceae; genus Turnera; species Turnera subulata. The sequence goes on from JAKUCV010002384.1 coordinate 22,382, forward strand.
AAATTCGTCCTCGAATCGATACCTATATAATCAAAAGGAGGAAATTCAACAAGATTGAAAGTAGTATGAACTCTATACTCACCTTGTGAATCAAACGTTATGCATAGAGGATCAGGCTCCATGAGCCTAGCTTCTCCTCCTGGATCAAACTTAGACTTCCATTGTTTGACTTGGTACGAGTAGTCTCTTCCTCTTTCATTATGTCCTCCTCTTCCTCCAAATCTGTCACGACTGTAAGTTTCTGGTCATGCAAAATAGACAATCTAAATGCAACAAATGCACAGCGGAAACCCGGAAACACATGAAGGATCCAAGTGAAGCAACTAAACCAAACAAACAAAACAAACATACCTGAAACGGTTAGGTTCTTTCACCTAACTGAAGAACCGAATCAGCTAGAGCCGAGAGGATATCCTGCTCCTCTACGGTATCCACACGAACCGTCAATCACCGGCCGGAATCGTCTCACGATCTCGAACCCCCGAGCACTCCCAAACCGTGGTGCTAGCTACGGATTTCCGGGAGCTATATGTGGTGTCTATGGTATCTCTTTCTTTCACAAAGAAGAGAGGAAGATATGTGTGTGTTTCTTGCTCTGAAAAACTCAGAAATCAGAATGCAAGAGTGAGAGAGGGAGAGCATGATCATATCACAAAAACAAACCCAATTAGTGCATAGTTAATTAGACAAAATGGCCAACATAATGACAAACAAAATGGTCCACCAAAAGAGGATTATGATGGCCATTATCTTGTCTACCACTAGTGCACTAACCAACACATCACAACACTTATTTTGGTTCAATAATTCTGACAATCACTGAACCAAACCAGCCCAAAGCGACCCTGGTCCAACCACGGTCCAACCATGGTCCAACCACACCCGGTCGAACCATGGTCCAACCACGATTCAACCAGCTGCTCGAATCAACGATTCTATGTATGTGACCCTGTAGGCACTTGTAACGTCCGGCAATAATTGTAAACTCATTTACAATTATAAGCAAAGAGCGACATCTAGCAACACATCATTGCTACCCGAACGACAAGATCAGTACTGATTCTATATGCCTCGAAACATGTCATCGTCCCTTCGTCCCATTATCAAGATTAAACACGAGACATGGAATATGTCAATCTCGCATATGTTTAATCTCGGTTTCTTGATCCTCGAGCTAACTGTGTAAAGCGGATACTAATGATATCACCATATCATAATCCGAGCCCGGCCGTGCATTTACAGTTCAACTCTATCAAGAAACCATCCGATAATATACCCGTTATATGGGTTGGACGAATCCCCTCTGGATCATACAAAATCCACTACACATTTATCATATACCCAATGATTACACTAAGTCTACTCATTTACGAAATAGCCAAGAGTAATATCAAAGTATACGACTCATATGTTGGGAACCTTGATGATCACAGGTCTAAGGACAATACATATAAGAACCGCTAATGACAATCATATAACGTTCCATGTAGCGTTCTTATGTGGGTCGGTCCAGTCCACAAGTTCTCTAACTTGTACCCGTATGTAGAATTAATATCTCATATAATTCTCAACACACGCTAGTCTTAATTTATTATTACAACCCATCCATAATAATAATCGACTAGGGACATTTTAAGAATACAAAGTATTCTAAGGTTATAAATATGTGCAAGCGATTATCTCATAATCATATTTATTGGAATAACCTTAATGTATATACATGACTACAATCATCCATTCATTGGCTTTTTGGGCATATTACTAACAATCTCCCACTTGCACTAAAGCCAATCAACCATGTATCTAATACTAATGGATGCGCAATGACCATCATGCTTCTGCTGCGTGAGTGGCTTCGTGAAGGGATCTGCTACATTGTTCTCAGAAGGAACTCTGCACAGCCTGACATCGCCTCTATCTATGATCTCTCTAATAAGATGATAGCGTCAGAGTATATGTTTGGATCTCTGGTGGTATCTAGGCTCTTGAGCCTGTGCGATTGTCCCATTACTGTCACAATAGAGCTCAATCGAACTCTCAATACTAGGAACCACCCCAAGTTCAGTTACGAACTTCTTAATCCAAACAGCCTCTTTCGCCGCATCTGAGGCAGCAATGTACTCAGCCTCAGTTGTAGAGTCTGCAACTGTCTTTTGCTTAGAACTCTTCTAGCATACAACACCACCTCCAAGACAAAACACATAACCTGATTGCGATCTGAAGTCATCCCTGTCTGTTTGGAAGCTAGCATCTGTGTAACCCTTTACAACAAGCTCATCAACGCTTCCATACATAAGGAATACATCCTTAGTCCTTCTCAAGTACTTAAGGATGTTCTTAACTGCTGTCCAGTGACTCTCACTGGGATCAGCTTGGTATTTGCTTGTGACACTCAAAGCATAAGCGACTTCCAGACGAGTACATAGCATGGCATACATGATAGATCCTATTGCCGAAGCATAAGGAATCTTACTCATCCGCTCTCTCTCCTTAGTCATACTAGGACATTGATTGTTTGAGAGAGCTACGCCATGTGACAAGGGCAAGAATCCTTTCTTGGAATCTTGCATGCTAAACCTCTTTAGCACCTTGTCAATATACGTACTCTGACTTAGCCCGAGAAGCCTTTTGGATCTGTCTCTATAGATCTTTATACCTAACACATAGGCAGCTTCTCCTAAGTCCTTCATTGAGAAATTCTTCCCTAACCAAGTCTTTACAGACTGTAGCATCGGAATATCATTCCTAATGAGTAGAATGTCATCAACATACAACAACAAGAAAACAACAGTGCTCCCACTAACCTTCTTGTAAACACATGGCTCATCTTCATTTTTAATGAAACCAAACTCTTTGATTACTTCATTAAAATAAAGATTCCAACTCCTAGAAGCTTGCTTTAATCCATAAATGGACCTTTGCAACTTGCATACCATATTAGCATTTTCTGGATCAACAAAACCTTCAGGTTGTGTCATGTACATATCCTCTTGAAGATTTCCATTAAGGAAAGTGGTTTTGACATCCATTTGCCATATCTCGTAATCATGGTATGCTGCTAGCCAATAGAATCCAAATGGATTTAACCATGGCAACTGGTGAGAAAGTTTCATCATAGTCAATACCATGAACTTGTTTGAAACCTTTCGCGACCAATCGCCCTTTAAAGGTAATCACATTACCATCCATGTCGGTCTTTTTCTTAAAGACCCATTTGCACCCTATGGGTTTTACCCCTTCGGGTGGATCAACCAAGGTCCATAGCTTGTTTTCATACATGGATTCCATTTCCGAATTCATGGCTTCTAGCCACTTCTTGAAGTTTGGACCCGTAATGGCCTACTGATAGGAAGTGGGCTCATCCTCATCTATGAGCATCACATCTCCAGTATGAGTCATAAGAAATCCATATCTCTCAGCCTTATACCGTATCCTATCCGACCTACGCGGTCCATGTGTTATAGGTACAGGATTCTCATCCACAATATCTTGTGGTTCCTGTCCTTGTCCCATCTCAGCCTCTAGATCTCGAACTTCTTTGAGTTCTATTTTTCTCCCACTGATTCCTCTAGAAATAAATTCTCTTTCTAGAAAAATAGCAGTCCGAGCAACAAACACTTTGTGGTCGGTGGGATTATAGAAGTAATACCATTTTGTTTCCTTAGGGTATCCTACAAAAAGGCACTTCTCGGATTTAGGGCCGAGTTTATCTGATGCTTCACGTCTCACGTAAGCCTCACAACCCCAAATTCTCATAAAAGACAAATTGGGATGCTTCTCGGTCCATATCTCATATGGTGTCTTTTCAACCGATTTAGATGGAACACGGTTAAGTGTAAATGCAGCACTCAATAATGCATGTCCCCAAAATGAAGAAGGAAGGTCAGCTTGACTCATCATAGAACGAACCATGTCTAACAAAGTTCTATTCCTCCTTTCGGATACACCATTCCATTGAGGCGTACCCGGTGGAGTGAGCTATGATACTATACCACACTCCTTTAGATGATCAAGAAATTCTCGGCCTAAGTATTCACCTCCTCGATCAGATCGAAGCATTTTAATGCTCTTGCCGAGTTGATTCTGTACTTCATTCTTGAATTCTTTGAACTTTTCAAAGGATTCTGACTTGTGTCTCATTGGATACACATAGCCATACCTATTGAAATCGTCAGTAAATGTAATGAAGTATTGAAATCCACCTCTAGCTTGTGTCGACATCGGTCCACATACATCACTATGTATAAGACCTAACAAGTCCGAAGCTCTTTCACCTTTACCGGTAAAAGGAACCTTCGTCATCTTGCCTAACAAACATGACTCACATGTCTCAAATGATTCAAAATCAAATGAGTCTAAAAGTCCATCTTTATGGAGTTTAGA
>JAKUCV010002385.1:0-80019 GCA_028386065.3 Turnera subulata
ATAAGACAGTATAATTAATTGTGCTTATGGCCCTGGATGAGGTTTTAATGGCAAAGGGAAAATATGCATATTATTATTGCATAATGGATCCATAACTGGAGAACATTCAAAGAGGAATTGTCCTCATACATAAGTTTATACAGATATTTATCTGTTGGGTACAACATTGACTCTAAAACTCTGAGCCTCGTTGTTGATGATGACCCTGACACTGTCGTTCCAGGAGAACCACATACCACCCATGTTGTTTTCTCCAGGTATCTCAAACCGATTCGTTGCAGGAAAACGGAGTGGGATTACACCATGATTTTCTCCTGCTTGCCACAAAGTCTCAGTAATCAGTACCATGTTGGGCTTGTACTGATTCTTTAGATCCCTTAAGGTACACACAAAATCTTGGGACCTTCTTGCTATACCCCTGCAATTCTATAGTAGAAGTCGTACCTTAGGCCATGTAGGTGGAACCCCAGTCACCCTTGGGACGTTCTGAGCCATCATGGAAACCTGATAATAACTGCTTTGATTTAAAATTTGACATGAAGGCTCTAGCTGAAATTCCTACAGTCTATTAGATATGAAAAACATAATAGAGTTAGCCGAGCCATAAAAGGAAGCCCTTAGATTGCTTTGGTCCTCTAGGAAGAATGTTTCTTCCATGGGAGTTACAAAGAACCTAGATGAATAAAGTTCATCAACAAACACTAAACGAGGAATTCTCGCCAGATCATTCGGTAATTCCTCTTGCTGCTCATTCACCATGCTATAAGCTAACCTATTCCTTCTTCCTAGAGAGGCATCCTCAACAAAGAAAACAGTAGCTGGGGAAGACATTTTCCTTGTCTTGTTGAGTTTTCTGAGTATTCTGCATCTTCCTGTCTCAACCGCCTCCCCTTCTTATAGTCTGAGATTAGACAGCTAGGTGTCAATTTTTCAAATGTGGACTCTTTTTTTGTCTCCGAAAAGATCAAGAAGATTTTTCGGTAATTAAAAACTTTGCATTATTTGTCAGTAAACTCCAAAGCTTTTCAATCTTCGAGATTTTATTTTTGAAAAAGTTTGCCACTACTTTAATTATTGCTCAATAATTCTGATCTTTTTCGACATGAGTGGCAGAAATAAGCCTAATATTGACACATATATTGCAGCCTGAAGCTAGCAATTGAGTAATTGAAACTTACCATATCCAGCCAGAAGCTGGAATGCACTAGCCTGGAGCTAGCAATTTTAAGTGTTTAAATACACAGTTTGCACAGTCTGCAGCTGAGACCAACTAGAAGTTGGCAGATAGATATGTGATTTATAGCTTCTATGCACCAGCCAGAAGCTGGTAAATAATTTTCCTAAGTTATTATATCCAGCCTGAAGCTGGCACATAAATAGCAGCCTGAAGTTGGTACATGGACTTATTGTTTGGCATGACCGAATGGGCCATCCCAGGTCAATAATGATGCACGAAATTTATTTGGTCATTCATTGAAAAACCAGAAGTTTTACAATCAATGAATTTCCACGTGTTTGTTTGCTGCGAAATTAATTATACGGCCTTCCTAAGATGAGATTGGCCTAGAATCACCAGCAAGTTTGGAAATAATTTAGGGACATGTACACGGACTAATAAATCCGCCGTGTTGACCATCTAGGTAATTTTTACGATGCATCGACTAGATGGTCTATTGTGTGACGCAAGTTGGCATTGTGCGCACTTATTTTGATGATTAAGCCACTTGCGGGTACATATCCCTACTTATGTTATTAGACTATATGTCTAGATAATGCTGGTATATTTCTTCAATGGATAATGTATATCATTGGAAATAAACCCAAATAGATCTGGGGGAATATTGATAATTGATTGCAGGACCATTGTTAATGAAATATTACTGTTTGAGAAAATGGTATTTTATATGCAGCAACACTTGTGTGCATCAAGCCAACAAGTTATCATAAGGTCTCCCCATTTAATTGGTTCATGGTCACGAACCTAGTAACTCCCATCTTCGGACCGTTGGTTATACAGTATATAATGCTCCACCACAGTATAGTAAAGATGGTCCTTAAAGAAGGTTGGGAATAGATGTTGGGTATAAAAATCTCCATCAATTACAAAGTAATTGAAACCATTGACTAACGATTGGAGATTTGTTAATTTGACGATAGAGTTTACCCAACATCAGGGGGAGAAAGTAAGCAGCTGGATCAAGATATTATTGAAATATATTATCAATATATAGTTGTTGATCCTCAAACAAATTAGTGTGAACCTGAAGTTCAAAAGATGATTCATTTGCAGGAAAATTGATATGCAAGTGCCAGACACATAAAGTGACCAAATCTTGTATACCAGCTGCAAATGCTCCTGTTCAAATTAATGTTCCAGAAGAACAAGAATAGTATGCAAATGAATCTAAAGTACGCAAGAAGCGTAGAATATACTCGGTTCCAAAAGAAAACAAAATTCTCGATAGAGAGAAAGGAGCAAAAGAGATAAGATGGCCCCAGTTAGAAAAGATGGCCTCCAGTAGAGGTTCATATTAAATGTCCTCCAGAAGAGGTCTTCTGACACAATTGATAAAGTTCCAGAAGTAACACAGGTATCTGAAATAAATGAAAATGATGAGATCTCAATTACAGTGTCAGGAATGTGATGGAACCGACGTGAAATAACCGTCGACGGAATATTTGTTTTATTTATAATATAGCGCTAAATAAAATGAGGATCATGAACCTACATCTAGTGGTCAATGTAGGCGTAGAATGATTGGTCAAATTGAGAAACATGATTAAGGCTGTGTTAGACTCGCAAGTGAAGCAAGATATTTTCCGGACCTGTAGTCCGTACACCAGATGGTGTAGAACCAGTCGATTGAAAAATGGGTATTTGTGCAAAAAGGAAATCATAATAGAGAAATTCAAAGCACGGCTTATCGCACAAGGTTTTACCCAAACGACTTGATATTAATTGTGAGGAGATATACTCCCTTGTGGTGGATGCAATTATTTTTGATAAGTCTGGCATAATATGAAAAATTAGAAACGCATCTAATAGATGCCCTTACAGCCTATATTTCTATGGATCCATATATCATGACGTATATAAGAGAATCCCTGAAGGATTCAAGTTGCTTGAAGCAACTAATTCCCGGGAATATACAAAATTAAGTTAAATTGATGGTTTAAACCAATTTGCGTGTGCATAGTATAAAGTATGTGCATGAATTTATTTTTGCTTATGTTGATAATTCATATGTATTTTTGTAATTTAAATATTATTGGAACTCCTGGAGAAGCTTCCAAATGCCGTGCTATGATGAAAAATCTCATAAAGAATTAGATTGGTCCTGAAGTACCCTATCTAAGTGCAATTTATCTTGCTAGTAACATAAAGCCTGAAGCTTTTGCTATAAATTTATTTGCAAAATATAATTTTGCTCTAACGTATTTATATTGGAATATAATATATAAATACATATTCTATTATCTTGTTATATGGAATTATTTTAACCTTGTGAGGCCAAGGTGCATCTAGTTGGTTTTGCAGATGTAGGTCTTTTATTTGATCCACATAAAGCACAGGCAGATACATCAAGTATCATTGTGACCAGAAAACAAAGTATCGTTGTTGCCTCTTCAAATAATGGAGAAATTGTGTTCATACATGAAGTTAGCCGAGAATGTGCTTGGCTAAGATCGATGATGCAGCATAGTCAAGATTCATATGGATTAGTTAGCGAGGAAGATGTTCCAACGACGATTTATGAAGATAATGCTAGCTGCATTGCCCAATTGAAGGGAGGATACATCAAGAATCATTCAAGTGACATCTGGCAGATTTATTTACAAAATCAGTTCCTACTACAACTTTTGAAGAATTGATGAAGAGGATTGGTTTATGGAGGATTCGAGATATCAAGGGATGCCAAAATCAGGGGGAGTAGAATACGCACTCTTTTTTCCTTCACCAAGTTTTTGTCCCACTAGGTTTTTCTTGGTAAGGTTTTTAACGAGGCAATACTTCCTAAGCGTATTCTATCTAAGGTGCAATGGCATTCAAGGGGGAGTGTTATAAATAAATTATGGTGAATGTCATTGTTACCATCCAGTAAAACTCATTTTTACCATACCCAAATTTACCCCCGGTAAATACTTTACCCATACACCAAACTTCTACTTGGAATTATCTCTTTGGCTAATTACCTCCATAATTCCATTTGTCCTAATCCTAATATCATCTTCCTTTACCTAACATCCCTTTGATTTTATCCTTTTATATTAATCATACTTATTTGTTTTTATCCTCCCATTTCCAACTATAAATACCCCTTCATTCCTTCACTTTTCATACACTTACATCCCACCATAAACTTCACTCTCTTCTCATTTCCACAAACCTCTCTTCTCCATCTCCCTCCATCTATATTTTATTATTCTACATTATTATTATTATCAAAGTTACATTATTACCATTAAAGTTGTATTACTTTCATCAAGATTGTATTATTACCTTGATCAAGCTTGTATTATTCCATCAAGAAATGAAGTTCATCTCCCAATTTTATAACAGCTCGTGTTTACTTTCTGTAGTTCTTTTTTCTCCTTGGTCAAGTTGCGAAGGAGTTGCAGCAAGCTTAGAGTGTCTTAGATTTTGTGCCTTGACCTTTGGGGTCTCACTAATCCCAGTAGCAAAAAAAGCATGCAATGAAGGTGCTATACATATAAATTGTAATTAGAACACAAAATGTAAAGCATGCAATGAAGGTGTTATGTTTTTGTCTTATTGAGTATCCCGTGTTAACAAATGTCTACTCTCTCACCGGCTTTGATCAACATTTGTACCGTGGACACCATACATGCCAACGTAACTGAGCGTACTCCATATAAATCTCCAAATTTTGAACTCTTTACGGAACTCGAAAAACTTGAATTTGAATTTTATTTATTAATTAAATAAATTTATTTTCTTGTGACCTGCAAATAAGCTCAGTAGCTGTAACTAATTGTCGGTTCTTTTCCACTTCCAATTCATAGAACGGGGCTACAAATTTTGGAGCTGGAGGGAGGTAGCAAGGAGCTTTTGATTTGTGGCTTCAAATTGTGCAGGGTATCATTTCGTCAAGTGCAGTGTATCATTTCGTCAAGTTGCGGTTTGGAAGTCATCGACGATTGACAAACAACCTAATCGCTGTCCAGCCTATTAAAAGGCACGAACTTTTTGCTCTAAGTCAAAATATTTAAGGCACCAATTGGAAGGTCAACTTTGGATTATATATGCATACTCTAGAGTCTAGCCACATGGGTATACTGTCGCTCTCTAATCCATCCTGTGGGTTATCTCCGACAAAATTTAAGGTAGTTGAGGCCAAATCTCAATTAACACTTAGATCAATATTTTTTAAATGTTTTCTTTTTCTTGTAAAACCACGATTCTATATATGCTTAATAATCCACAAAGTACAATGTAATATTATTTTTAAAAGTATGAAAGTAAATTCAAGTAAAAAATATTACCTAATTAAGACGCCAATGGTTGGTTATCTATTATTGTGTTTTGTATTGGATTTTTATGTAATCAAATAATTTCTTATATTATATATGAAACATTAAGACAATTGTTTAACAGTTAATTTCAACAAAATATTTGTGTTAATTTAACAATAATATATTTTATTTTCGATAACCACATGTGTCTCTACTACTACTATCCTAATTAATATAATATATAGTATTATGCTGTATACTAGTACTGGATAGTAATAATAAATAAAAAATAATGATATTAATACAAAGTCTAGCTTATAAGTAGTAAAAATTAGTTATTAATTAGTTGTACTTAGATTTAGTGTAAAATTGTAATATTTGATAATTTTTTTTTCATAAATCAGTCACAAAAATTTAATAAGATAGTCTTAATATTTAGAATATTATTGAATGAATAAAGACCCATTAAGGAGAGCCATGAATATTTTATCCCCCATCTAGTATGGCAGCCGACGTCTATGTAGGAAGTCAGGCAGGATGGGGTAATCCGGGATATGTATGTATACAAGTTATCGCCAATTCTTTTTCCAACCTTTTGGGACCAATGGTGAGCCCCACCGCCTTGACAGCCCCCAAAGAAGAAGAATTTTTCTATTGGAAGAAGTCATGCCAGGATGGAATTTTAATTTGAATCTCATTTGGCAACATCGATATCGCTCGCTGTCTGTCATGACATGCACCAAATTGTCAGTTGGCTTCGTTAGATTGCGGTCTGGCCATTTCCACCATTTTGCTTTTAGCAGAGAACGAAATCAGATGGTCAGAAAATAATGTTAATCTCTCCCTTCGAATTGGATAACATGTAACCTCCAGCCGACTGGCCGCAACTTGTATACTTCAAATCATCATCAATTGTAACACTTCTTCCGCGAGCTAATTGGTACAATTTCCAATTCTATAAATTAAGGCGTATATATCAACTTTCATTCTTGAATGTACCAAAGTTATTCAAGTCAAACAAGAAACCATTAATCAGATTCTCTTGAAGACATAAGAATATATATACGGGTCGAAAAGAATTGGAGTTTGACAGAATACTTGCTTGCCATTCTCGAACCGGAATTAATCTGGTACAAAGTTGTAATCCGTTTGAAACCAAATTTAGTAATGAATGAATAAAATTTAGTAAGGTCATGTGGAGTGAAATCGGTACAAGGCAGTTAAAACCAAGATGAACAAGCAATCATTTGGTTATTACATGTATACGTAATACAATCATCCCAAAGAGACATCTGATAGCCATCCATCCTACAATATTTTGATGAAGATACTGACTAGTAATTTTACGGCAGTCACTTGGTAATATACTGCGCCACGGCCATGTGATCAACGGCCGCCGGAGATGTCGCACCGGCATAGAGGACAAGAGTCATAACGGGAGAGCCAAGAGGAGATACAAGTTGCATGGTAGACGTGGCCGCAGGAGACTCGTTTGCCACCTATATCTGGTGAGAAACCCTCCATGCAAATCGAGCAAATGGAATCCTCATCTGGCAAAACTGTTGGCATTTCCGCCACCAAAGAGTTTGCTGTTGTGATTTGTTGATCGGGGGAACTCTCCGGCAGTGTCAGCGCCTCATCGAGGTCAAAGCTTGAATCAATCAAACATCTCAAATAAGTACTGTTGGAGTCTGAAGAGGAGAATTTGGCCATGTTTAACTAGAAAGAGTACAGGAGGAAGATACAGCAACAGAGCAAGGCAAGTCTAGAGGTAGATGTGTTTAGATAAGGCAATGCCAATTGCTGAAAAAATCTTTGCTCTATTTATAGAGCCGAAAACCCAATATTTGTAAATGTGTTAATTAGTTAATCCTGTTAGATGGGTCAGGGGAAAAGGGAAGACTTGTTTAGAATTTGCTGTGGTAATAAATTATGGCCGCCTCTCATTATTGCTTTCTCAAGTGGCTGCCTTGGTGGGGGATACACATAGGCGCCCCATGAAATTGACAAAACTTTTTTGAACAAAGTCCAATTGGGGGGATAACAAATTGTCCAACTCAAAAATTAACTGGGAGACTCGGTTACTTGCATGTTAATTAAGACTTATATATGTCAAAGGCCTTTGCCTGAGGGAGATACATATACACAAACATGCAAAAGTTTTGGAGGATAATGCATGCACCGATACAATTTCCCCGCAAGAGCAATCGTTCCATTTGTTCTTGTTCAACCTGCTGGGACAACGGTTTCATAATGTTAGCGTGACAAAGTCTCGTAAGATCGGAAAGGTTGACCAACTTAGAGTTTTAACTTTTTATTTACAAAACGGTAAACACATGTAATTTCCATTTGGGTAATATTTACTGGTTATGCGTCATCTATGATGGAGGGCACGCGACATAAGCATGCATCGTGCAGGGGATTATTCAAAATCCATGCCTTTTTTTTTGTTATTACTATCAAGTTTTCTAATAAAAAACTTACCCATTTTTTTAAATAAAGATAGCTATATTAATCAGTAAAAGGCAACAGCTAAAATGGAATTGCTATCGATCCGTTGTTCATGGGCACCAACCCCATGAACAATAGCATGCCGTTGTGAACTTAAATTGTACATATGTGAGATGCCAAAAGCGTCAATCACCGATGTGAATGTCAACGTGAGGCAAGGCCGCGGCCTGGGCATTAAATATGAGGTTCGATTTGTCAAAAGAAAAAAGAAATAATGAGGGATGGGATTAACTGTAGTGCATTTCGTTATCATTTCCTGGATGCCAAAAGGCCTGCTTGGATATATCTGTTACACTAGATTTCACATTAAATATGTCGAAAACGTGAAGTCCTTAATGATAAACTACTTGTAAGAAGTTTAAACATAAAAGTGGATCTCTTAAAGATCATAAAAGGGATTGGTATCACCCACTTTCCGCTATCCTCCCTCCATGCTCGAAATACTGACACTACTTAAGGATTTTAAATTTGTTCCAAAAACATTTGTCGCAGTTCAATATGCCTTGAATGTGTTTTTTTGTTATATTTTTCATTCATCCGACCAAATAATTACATTTATTTTGTCTAGTATTCCTTAAGCGTGAGTATTTTTACATTCTAAGGAGATGTGGGTTTTTTGGGCTAGTTGTGTTTAGGTCAAGAGCAAAGTCTTAATTAATTTTGATGGGAGGAGCCGAAAAGAGTTATAAGTAAAACGAGTCAAAATTAGTACATAATCAAAGTAGGTGTACTGTACTGTAATGGATCATACATGGAATTAATCTTGTTGATTAAATTAAATCATCATTAAATTCTAATTTTTGTTTCTAATATTGGTTTTGTAAATATCACTTCAATTTAACTAAGTAAATAAAGTAGATCATCAAATATTTTAAAATTCGTAAAATATTATGAGGCAAGGATAATTTCATGGCGGGTGTATAGAAATTGTGCTATTGATAGTGGTCCTATCTCATAAGGGTGACGCATCGAACCACAAAAAGAGATTAGTTCGATTATCGACTAGGATACTCTTCTAGTATTAAAAAAAAAAAAAAATTTGTGGCGGATTGTCTCTGAGAAAACAAGGAGTTTTTAATGTCGACTTTTGAGAACCCGCCTGAATGGGAGTCTGTATTTGGCTATGTTGTGTAATATTTTTTTTAACTCTTTAATAAAAGTATATATCAAAGGAAAAATATGCCCAATGGTGGTTTAAAGGCTATTTTTCAAACTTTGAAATGCTCTGTTCTGAAAATCGTGCCCTTCATCTTCCTCCAACTAAAATATGAAAAATGAACCTTGAACCTCGCCAGATTCCACTTGTGAGAAGCTTTCTTTCCCCTTCCTCCCCTACGTTATCCAACTACTCATGTCTATGGTTCTCCATACTTGTTATACCTCATGTTTTGTTGCATCTTATTATTTTGGAAGTGTTCTTGGTTAAGCCCTTTGCTAGCTTTCACCATCTCCCTCCTATTCCATGCTTTACATCTAATAAAACGTCCTATATGCTCCTAGTTTGAGGCTTTTAGCTCCTTACAATTCTGATGAGCTATGGTGGATGGTGTATGCACACCAAGTGTTTGGCGAATTGCCTAAGTCTAGCATGACCACTGCACCATCCTCGTAAGGTTAGTGGTTTCGCTTGTAATCGTTAGAGGGTCCCGAGATCGTTCAGTATCTTTGGTAACCTCACTTTTCAGTCCCAGATTAATCCGAATTTTGGGTCTTTTTTACCCCAATTTTATCAAGTTTAAAAAAAGCTCTCAAGTTTTGCTTGAGGAGTTTTGCTGGTGCTACTAGATGGGATTTAGAAGCAACAGTTGCAATGGCAGAGGAGTGGTCGCCGGCGACGGCAGCGGCAGTGACGACAGTGACGGTGAGGGTGATGGTCGGCCATGTTCGCGCCAGAAGGGAGGTTGATAAAGACCATGGCGTTGATGGAAGAAGCAAGATCAAGAAAGTGCTGAGAAGTCAGCACCAATGGACATCAATCTCAATTTGGTTGATAGAATTGCAAAAAAAATATGGAAAAAGAGTGCTCTCCAACTCTTAGAAGGCGATGCTTGGATTAGCCAACCCAATGTCATCCTAAACAAGGCGATTAAAGAAAATTCCGGAGAAGCAATCGGTACTGGCCTGAGTGATTATTCAAATCAAGCCTTCTTCTCTTTTATTAGATATGTGTTGTGTGTTATAAAACGAACGTGGAAAATGGACGTCACTGTGTCCACCTACCACATCAATATATATTGTACTAATATGCAGTAACGAAAAATAACAAAAAACTGAGCTCGACAGCTCATTCCTTCCCTTCACTGTCTCCTTCCTTATTCTCCTCCATTTCTTCCTTTCATTAAACACTAAAACAGGTATTATTTACAACACGTTATCAGCACGAGTTGTTCTCTACCCGAGTATGGTTTTTCCGAGCAGAAAAAAAAAAACAGAAAAAGGAAGGAAGAAGATGAACAGTGCGCCACCTCGGGTTACTATTCATGGCGAAGAGCTCCGGGCCACCTCTCGTCTCACCACCACCACCAGTTCCATCGCCACGCCGTCACCGACCTGCCACTGCTTTCCCCGTCCTCTCCCATCGCCGGACGCGCCACCGGGAGAGGAAAACCTGACGGCCATACCCGACGACCCGGCAAGCCCCGTCGGGTCTGCCCCCTCCCACCTGCAGCGAGCCTCCTTCTCGACGCCTGCCGTTGTCGTCCCGCTCGTCGCCGCCCCGCCCTTTCCTTCTCCACGCCGCCGCCGTTGCTCTGTGGAGACGAGCCGACGAGACAGCCACCCGAGATCGACCCGCCGCTCTCGAACCCATCGTGACCCCGCTAGCCGACGGCAGCAGCGCCTCCTCCTACCGCCGCCTTTTCTCCTACCATGCTCGTCTCCGCCTAGCGCCGTCTGCCACTCGCTGCTCGCCTTGTCTCACCGTCGCCAAGGTTGAGGACGACCTCTGCCGATTTCTGCAAACGGGTCGGGGCCTTGGTCTCAAGACCTGGGCTGGTGCACATGGGCCTTGGACGCGGGCCTATGACCTGGGTTGGTGCACATGGGCCTTGGACGCGGACCTGTGCGGGTCAGCATGTTTTGGGCCAGCGCCTGGCCTGAATTTTTGGCCTGGGTTTTACACCTGGGCTGCACAATACAAGGCCCAAATTTTTTTAAAAAAAAAAAGAAAAAAAAGGAAGAAGAAAAAAAAGGAAAAACAAGAGAAAAGAAAAAGAGAGAAAAACAAGAAAAGGAAAATATATTCTACTTAATAAAAGAGGGGAGAATTTATACTGCTGAAAGATTTATCGAGTAAGCGTATATACCCTCTATTATTATGCTTTACTTAGTATTCAATATTGGCCGACTAAGCCGCCTTATCTCTTTGTTGGCCGGCTAAGCCGCCTTATCTATTTGTTGGCCGGCTAAGCCGCCTTCTATCAAGTAAGCATATTTTTATATTTTTTTTTAAATTACGATTGGGCTATGAAAAGGCCCATTATATTTATTTTCTTGCTTTAATTTACGTTTTAATTGGGCTTGTACAAGGCCCATTGCATTTAATTTTTGTTTATTTAATTTTAATTGGGCTAATTAATAAAAGGCCCATGTTTCTTTTTAAGTATTTTATTTATTTAATTTTGGAATTATGTTACAAATATTGGAGGCCCCTAAAATTTTCGAAAGAAATTTGTTATGGGCGCTGAAATGCATTTCAATGCAAATAGTCTAGAAGACTAAATAAAAGAGTCTAGAAGACTCAATAAAAGAAACTAAAACGAAGACCGGAAGTCTTACTGCCAAAAGATCCAGAAGATTTTTGAGAAAAAATTAAAAAAAAAATATGACCACCAAAAGATGGATATTGTATGACCACCAGAAGATGGACACTGTGCTTATCTTGCTACCCTGAAGGTGCAAGCCAATATATGTTGAATAATTTTATTTTATGTTCAACTTTATTATTATGTGTTATATTTTATTTTATTTACTTTATAGTATGTTATAATCGTTTCTAGAATAATGGTTCAGGCATTTGTCCTGGAGACAATGCAAGTTGACATCCAAGGGGGAGAGTTATATGTGTGGATGTCAACTATTTCACATAACATGTACAATCTGAAAAATGAGAAAAAGATTACGCTCCAGAAGAGCATAAGTTTGAATATGTTCTTGAAGAACGCATGCTTTACTATGATCTAGAAGATCATATATTTACGCTCTGGAAGAGCAAATACTCTTGAAGAGTACTGAAGCTCCCACTCACAGTAATAAAAGATATTATTATGGATCCCGTTAAACTGACTCTGCTCTATTCCCTGAAGCGAATAAGATAGTATAATTAATTGTGCCTGTGGCCGTGAATGAGATTATAATTACAAGGCTGAGAGAAAGTGTGCATATTATTATTGCATAATGGATCCATAACTGGATAACATTCAAAGAGGAATTGTCCTCATACATAAGTTTATACAGATATTTATCTGTTGGGTACAACATTGACTTTAAAACTCTGAGCCTCGTTGTTGATGTTGACCCTAACACTGTCGTTCCAGGAGAACGACATGCCACCCATATTGTTTTCTCCAGGTATCTCAAACCGATTCGTTGCAGGAAAACGGAGTGGGATTACACCATGATTTTCTCCTGCTTGCCACAAAGTCTCAATAATCAGTACCATGTTGGGCTTGTACTGATTCTTTAGATCCCTTAAGGTACGCACAAAATCTTGGGACCTTCTTGCTACACCCCTGCAATTCCATAGTAAAAGTCGTACCTTAGGCCATGTAGGTGGTAACCCAGTCACCCTTGGGACGCTCCGAGCCATCATGGAAACCTGATAATAACTGTTTTCATTTAAAATTTGACATGAAGGCTCTAGCTGAAATTCCTGCAGTCTATTAGATATGAAAAACATAATAGAGTTAGCCGAGCCATAAAAGGAATCTCTTAGATTGCTTTGGTCCTCTAGGAAGATTGTTTCTTCCATAGGAGTTACAAAGAACCTAGATGAATAAAGTTCATCAACAAACACTAAACGAGGAATTCTCGCCAGATCATTCGGTAATTCCTCTTGCTGCTCATTCACCATGCTATAAGCTAACCTATTCCTTCTTGTCTTGTTGAGTTTTTCTGAATCTTTCTGACTCTACCACTCCCTTCTTACTCTACCACTCCCTTCTTATAGCCTGAGCTTAGAAAGCTATGTGTCAGTTTTTTCAAATGTGAACCCCTTTTTCTTATCTCTGAAAAGATCCAGAAGATTTTTCGGTAACTAAAACTTTGCATTATTTGTCAGTAAACTCCAAAGCTTTTCAATCTTTGAGGTTTTGCTTTTGGAAAAGTTTGCCCCTACTTTAATTATTGTCCAATAATTCTGATCTTTTTGACATGAGTGGCATAAATAAGCCTAAAATTGACATATATATAGCAGCCAGAAGCTAGCAATTTTAAGTTATTAAATACAGGATATTCGAGTAATTGAAATTTTCCATATCCAGCCAGAAGCTGGAATGCACTAGCCTGAAGCTAGCAATTTTAAGTATATAAAAACACAGTTTGCGTAGCTTGAAGCTGGCACCAACTTGAAGTTGGTTCATGGATTTATTGTTTGGCATGACCGGTTGGGCTATCCCGGATCAATGATGCACGAAATTTATTTCGTCATTCATTGAAAAACCAGAAGTTTTATAATCAATGAATTTCCATGTGTTTGTTTGCTGCGAAATTAATTCGGCCTTCACAAGATGAGATTGGCCTAGAATCACCAGCAATTTTGGAAATAATTCAGGGACATGAACGCGGACTGATAAATCTGCCGTGTTGACCATCTAGGTAATTTTTATGATGCATTGGCATTGTGCGCACTCATTTTAATGATTAAGCCACTTGCGGGTACATATCCCTACTTATGTTATTAGACTATATGTCTAGATAATGCTGGTATATTTCTTCAATGGAAAATGTATATCATTGGTAATAAACCCAAAAAGATCTGGGCGAATATTTCCAATTGATTGCAGGACCATTGTTAATGAAGTACTACTGTTTTGAGAAAATGGTATTTTACTTGCAGCAACACCTGTGTGCATCAGGCCAACAAATTATCGTACGGACTCCCCATTTAATTAGTTTATGGTCACGAACCTACTAACTCCCTTCTTCGGACCATTGCTTGTACAGTATATAATGCTCCACCACAGCATAGTAAAATTAGTCCTTTAAAGAAGACTGGGAATATATGTTGAGTATGTTGTGTATGTTGGTCATTAATTAGATGCAAAGTTTACCCAACATAACGGGGAGGAAATAAGCAGCTGGATCAAGATATTATTGAAATGCATTATCAGTGTATGATTGTTGATCCTCAAACAAATTAGTGTGAACCTGAAGTTCAAAAGATGATTCATTTGCAGAAAAATTGATATGCAATTGCCTGACACATAAAGTGACCAAATATTATGTACCAGCTGCAAATGCTCCTGTTCAAATTAATGTCCCGAAAGAACAAGTATAGAATGCAAATGAATCCAAAGTACGCAAGAAATGTAGAATATACTCGGTTCTAAAAAGAAAACAAAATTCTCGATAGAGAAATAGGAGCAAAGAGATAAGATGGCCTTAGTGAGAAAATAAGACCTCCAATAGAGGTTCAAATTAAAAGTCCTCAAGAAGAGATTTTCTGACACAGTTAATAAAGTTCTAGAAGTAACTCAGGTACCTGATATAAATCAGTATGATGAGATCTCAATTAATTACACAATGTCAGGAATAAGATGGAACCGACGTGAAATAACCGTCGACGGAATATTTATTTATAATATAACGCTAAATGAAATGAGGATCATGAACCTACATCTATTGATGAATGTAGGCATAGAATGATTGGACAAAATAGAGAAATATAATTAAAGGTTGTGCTAAACTTGCTTGTGAAGCGAGAAATTTTCGGACCTGTAGTCCGTACACCAGATGGTGTAAAGTTGGTCATAAAATGGGTATTTGTGCGAAAAAGGAAATAAATGGTAAGATATAAAGCACGGTTTTTAGTATAAGGTTTTACCCAAACGACCTGGTATTAATTGTGAGGAGATATACTCCCCTGTGGTGGATGCAATTATTATTGATAAGTCTGGCATTATATGAAAAGCATTAGAAATGCATCTAATGGATGCTATTACAGCCTATTTTATTTTTAAGGATCCATAAGTCATGACATATGCATGAGAATCCCTGAAGGATTCAAGTTGTTTGAAGCAACTAATTCCCGGGAATATACAAAATTTAAGCTAAATTGATCTTTACATGATTTAAACCAATTTAAGTATGCATAGTATAAAGTTCATGCATGATTTTATTATTGCTTATGTTGTTTGTTCATATCTATAAGTGAATTTCCATTATTTTTGTGATTTAAATATTATTGGAACTCCTGAAAAACTTCTGATTGTCGTGCTATGTTTTGAGATGAAAAATCTCATAAAGACTTAGATTGGTCCTGAAGTACCCTATCTAAGTGAAAATCTATATTGCTAGCAATATAAAGCCTGAAGCTTCGCCATAAACTTGTTAGCAAAATATTATTTTGCTCTAAATTTACGTGAAGCCTGAAGCTCTCCATTATCCAGAAGTATAATGGACATGTAATTATTTTAACCCAATAAGTTGAAGGGTACTATAGTTTGTTTTGCAGGTGCAAGTCATTCATATGATCCGTATAAAGTACAAAGCAGATACCAGAAGTATCATGGCAAGCACAAAATACTAGCAAAATGCAGAAGTTGTTATACACGAAGCTAGTCGAGACTGTGCATGGCTACGTTTGAAGATGTTGCACCCTCAAGATTCATATGGAAACAATGGCGAGGCAGACACTCCAACTGCTATATCATTGCAACCACAAAAGCAAGATAGCAAGGACCGTGTTCCAACAACAAATTATGAAGATGATGTTCCCCCACATTGCCAAATTGAAGGACAGATGTGTCACAATCAGACAAGGCATGCGTCACCAAATGTCACCAGAAGTTGACATGCAACAACATCAAGAAATCAAGTGAGGACTAAAATGAGGGGGAGTAGAATACGCACTGCACTCTTTTTTCCTTCACCAAGTTTTTATCCCACTGAGTTTTTCTTTGTAAGGTTTTTAATGAGGCAGCTTCCCCAAAGCATATTCTACTCAACACACAATAACGTCCAAGGGGGAGTGTTATAAAACGAACGTGGAAAATGGACGTCACTGTGTCCACCTACCACATCAATATATATTGTACTAATATGCAGTAACGAATAATAACGAAAAACTGAGCTCGGCAGCTCATTCCTTCCCTTCACTGTTTCCTTCCTTATTCTCCTCCATTTCTTCCTTTCATTAAACACTAAAACAGGTATTATTTACAACATTGTGGGTTTTTATGATTTTTTTCTTTTTTACTAGTTTTATGTATTTGAAGCTATGCTCTGTTATTTATAGTAGTCGTAAGTTGGGTAGGAGAGGTGATCTAGTTGTATGGTGTTATGTAATTCGCATTTGGTAATATATAAGGATATGTTTCGGGGGAAAAAAAAAAAAAGTCAAAGGAAAAGGTTAATTTCCAAAAAAAAAAAGTGAAAAGCTTGCTCCAGTTAGCATCTTGGGCCAGTTTATTAGGTTGCCGGAATGCTTCTCTCTGTACCCCATAGGCCCATATTGAATTTGGGTTATCACTTTTACTTACGCGCTATTCAAGTCCTTTTCCGTAGTTGTGCACCACTAATTTTCATTACTGTTTGCGTCGAACCAGTCAACCGCGAATGGGCCCAATAATAATGCACAAAGGTTTCAAGAAGTTTATCATTAGGATTTAATTTTCATTTGTCAGACTTTGCTATTCTAGACACAGCCCAAAAATTTGATCCAAATTCAACCGTAAAATCAGAATCTTGGGTCTATGAATGGCGATCTTAAAGCCGAGATTGCCAAATTAGACCTGGCTATGCGATGTATTTCAAGTGTATCAATAACATTCTGTTATTCTGTTCCATTTTTTTTTTAGGAAAACATTCTGTTCCAATATTTTAACATCAGCATATAGAAAAGTAAATAAACAAGTAAAATAATAAACCCATCATAAGTGAACTTTTACTTACGGAATACAACATGCTTTATGATATTGCTCGTGGTCGTGGTTAGTATATGTTAGTGGATGATTGGTTTACTACGGCTGTAAAGGTAACTCCAACAGGAATTCCACATCGGTTAAAACTCACAACAGATTGTATTTTATAAGAAGAGCCAATGCAAATTATCAGCGTCGGGTCAGGTGGCGCTGCCCTGTTACCAAGCGGGACGCCAATCAAATGACTTACCACTGGCCTGTGAACGGTTGAAACCTAGACAACAACTGCTTATACAAATAGGCAACGGACACTTGGACACTAACTATATATACATGGACAAAGTTTGGACAAATGTTCATATTTTTTTTGGTACATGGGAATCCTAACAACTACTTATAAAATCTCATTCTATCCCCAATCCACCTACAATCCCACCATTGGATTGAACCATGACCTCTTGGACAAATATTTATATGACACGGAAAAAAAGAGACACAAACACATTTAAGGAAATTAAGATGTATACAAAAGAAATGACTCATAAAATTAATAATTTTTTTTAGTACATAAGTTTTTTTAAAAAATAAAAAAAATAGAGAGAAATGTTTTAAACTAATAAAATTGGTGATATTAAAATAATTATGGAGAAATATAAAATCAAAGTACAGCATGAAACAATTAAAAAAATTAATAAAATATTTTCCTTGATAAAATTTTGGAAAGTGGCATTATTGTTCTTGGAAGTATATCGATTTACTAAGTTGTTGCCTTTCCGCGCGTGACAGATGTGGGGGTTTTTAATGCGGAGAAAATATGTCATATTTATGAGTTAGTATATTTGTAATTTTATTTTCAAATTTTTTAAAAAAATTTTAACAAAATTTTCAGAAATAGCAATAATAATTTTATTTCACACATAAATTTTTAAGTCGAATTGCCTACTTATTCGTAAACTTATACAAAAACCATAATATAGTCCTACTAATTTTCTTTTAGTATTGTGTTGGCAGGCCATGTACTGTGGACTCTGGCTAACCCAATCGGTTCCCATAACGTATGGGTCACAAAGTCTAAAACCCTGCGTATCACCCACAGATCACATTATCTGTTGAGGGGATGTAAATTGTCATGCAAATAGCTTAGTTATCAAGATAGTGAGACAAGAAAAAAGTACAATGTATGTTATAATAGTTATCGCTGGTAGTGCCTGGTACCCCCAGTGAGTAACTGAGTATGATAGTTTTTTTTGGTGTAGGTTATTGTTCCTTGGTGGACATCTAATAAAGAAAAGATGGTGCATGTTATTTCATTTGTTTGCCCGCAGAGTTTGAGTCTCAATCAAAACAAGTGAAAGTTGTCGTGTGGGGATGGATTAACCATTCCACCGAAGAGAACGACAACAAACAATCAACCAAATTTCACTTTTAGATGCGGTTGACACTTACCGCTCAACATCTAAAATTCCATGACCATTACTGCTGCCTTAGTGCTTCTTCCGCTAATCCATGACTCTCTCTCCCCCTTGCTTTGTTGTCCAACAATCGAGAAGAGTGGAAGGGGAAATACGCCCAAACCATCCTCCTCTTAAGTCTTTTCGAGTGAAAAACGTGTCCATGCCTTACAAGGCCCCATGGGCCCCCAAGTGTTGGTGTCAAGTGCGAAATTCACACACCTAATAATCAATACAATAGTCCTTGTTTGGGCCCACTTCAATTCCTATACAGGCTGAGCTGGCGGTTTGATCATCCCAAACCAGGGCCCCATGAGACAAAGCAAGCGTCTCCACTGTAGGTGCTCCTTTCCTGTGTCGTGTCTAGCACCCATTTTCTTGGGTCGTCTATCTTTTTGTGAGCCTTTTGCCATATCACCTGGCTGAATATCCGCCGTTTAGATCTGATTTCTTCTTTCCCAAATTGCTCTGCATTTCGAGACGTGGCGGTTTATGACGTCCCACGTTTTGATTGTCAGTAATGATTTTTTTGACACTGATTATTAGAAGCACAAGCTTTTCCTAACTACAATAGGTATGATGCTGCTACTAATACTACTATACTAGTATGGCTTAACAGGTTAGTCCATCTTTAGATAAAGTCAATTACTAGTACCTAATTTCTGCTAAAACAGGAAAAAAAGGCAATGAGAAAAACAACCGGTCGCGCCATTAACTACATTATAAAGTTGGGTCTCATTTTTTGTCGGGGTTCTTTTTTTCTTTTTGTCATTTGTCAATTTGTCCAGCTGCATTCAAATTTTATGCTTGATAGTAAGCGGACTAGTAATTCGTAGGCATCTATATAAATATATTAGATTAGAGACCTAGATTTCTAGTGTTGACAAGTGACTCTTTAAAAATTGATATGTGGCAATTAATTTTGTCAACAAAATAATTAATGTATTATTTAGTTAATTTAATAAAAAATTTAATATTCTATATTTAATTCTAAATCAATTATTTGTGTGTAAATTGCTAGAGGGAACGTAAGGGCAATGAAAAGGTATAATTGAGCTTAAAAAAAATTAAATGTAGAAAATTAAGAATGACATGCATCCATACATCAAATTATGAAATGTTTCTTGAAAACCAAAGGTCACATGTATTTAATGTTACAATTTAAAGTTACAATCAATTTTTGTGCTGTAAAATGAGAAAAACCACACACTATGGCGATCGTATTACTAAGGTAATCTCTTTTTTTTTTTTAGGGTAAATCGCATATATGGGGTCTGTACTATTTCAAAAGTACCCTTTGGGAGTCTTTACTGTTTTTTGTCCTTTTTACGGGTTTGTACTCTTAGTTCCCGTCCCGTTTAGGGGTCTCGGGCAGCCCCGCTGATGACGTGGACTGCCCAGCCCGGAGGTAAAATGCACGGGCCCACATTTTTGTAAGCGTGGCAGCCCGTGAGGCGCGTACTATGCAAGCGCTGTCTACTATGCACTGTGGGGCCCACTTCGGATTTTTTTTCTGAAAAAATAATTTTCCTATTTTCCACAATCTAATTTTAATTTGTATTTTTTAAAAAACAGTAATAGCATTCAGCCATTCATACATTAATGATAAATACACAACTTGGAGGAATACACATCAACAATCCATGGAGGCCACCGAACAAATCCTGGAAATTTGTTTGACATAAACCAAAAAAAGAGGAAAAATCAGTCCCAATTAATCAAAACACCATTAGCTCATGTACCAAAAAAAACACCATTAGCTCAACCATTCAAGTCCTCCACCGGAAAACACCAGCCAACTCGATTCCAGCCGCACTCAAATCCGCCACCATCCACCTCAACACAACACCACGCCACCATCCACAATCTAAGACAGAAAGATCAACACCCTCACCAATTAAGAAAAAATAGCAAATAAAGCAAAGAAAAGAGAGAACAAGGAGCCCATCGCCTACCCATGCCTACCCACTGCGCTGCGACCACCGGCCACCTCCTCTCCTTGAGATCCTCCTCCTCAGACCGCCTCTCCCCTTCGCACTAGCCCTGCTCCCCGTCACGCTGCAGACGTCGCGCCGCCCAGAAGGACCCCGACTGGTCTTATCCACCGCAACTGTAGCCGCGAGCAGCGTCGCGACCTCCCCTCTGTAATTCGCCGCCCTTCTCCACCTGCACCCGAGAGAGGAGCCACGCCTCCTCGTCGTCCATTTCGTGCCACTTCACCTGCAGCTGAGAAGAGGGCCGAGTCGACCCGCCAGCCAACAGCAGCAGATGTGGCGAGCTCCACACCCGCTAACCCACCAGCTTCTTTCTCCTCACTCTACACCCAACCCACACAAAAGAAAATTAAATTGAAAAAAATACATACACACAGGGAGTTGCTTGGGAAAATTTAGGGATTTTGTTCAAAAAAGGAATTAGGAAAGAGCATGGATTTGGGTACGATTGTGGGGTGCTTGAGCATGAGGGAGAAGAAGATGAGGAGGTTGGGGCGTTTTTTTGGTACCGGGCGTCTTTTGGTACAGGAGCTTGACCATGGCCGCCAACCCCGGGCAGATCTGCTACCGCACCACTTCCTCAGCCGAGCTCCTCCACGAGTCCAGCCCCAACACCCCGTCGTCGCCTCCTCCCGAAGCAGCCAGCAGCTCCCGACTCCTCCCTCAATTTGGGAGGTTTCGGGATTTTTGTTTAAGAAGGTGTTTTGATTTTGGTGGGTATAAGGGGTGTTGCTCATTGATTTAATCGTGGGTAGGGGTGGTTTAATTTGTTTAAAAATTTCAAATTAGTGAATTTAATAAAATGAAATATGAAATTTAATAAATTGTAATTTTTTTCAGAAAAAAATCGTTGGTGGGTCCCACCATGCCATGCTGGACGGTTACGTGGACGTCACGCGGTTCACGCGCTGCCATGTGCCAAAAAAGAAGGCGCGTGCATTTTACCTCCGGGATGGGCAGTCCACGTCATCAGCGGGGCTGCCCGAGACCCCTAAAAGGGACGGGAACTAAGAGTACAGACCCGTAAAAGGGACAAAAAAGAGTACAGGCTCCCAAAGGGTACTTTTGAAACAGTACAGACTCTATATATGCGATTTACCCTTTTTTTTTTACAACTAAACAAAACCATGTTTCATGTTTTAGAGAATTGGTTACTTATGCATAGTTAAACTTCTGAATTTTCAGGGCAAAATAAAAAAATTATGCTTCATTCACAATCAAGAAATAAAACCCAAGACAAACAATATAACCTACAAGGAGATTCAAGGTAAGCTTTCAATTCCTCTCAATATAGTTATACTGTTCCTATTTTAGTATTTGTATTTTAGAGTAGGAAATACCTTTTCAATTGCTTTTGTCTCCATCGGTAAAATTAACTAAATATTCGTGTGCAACACGGTATAAATCAATTAACACACAAACACGTGTGTAATACTTGTAGTTGCCTAGTTTAGATATTAAAACATATGTATAACTTAACATTTAAGAATACTAGCTAAAATTTTATAAATTGAATGGTAGTTGTTATTACTAATAGGAAGGAAACAAGACTCTGGTTACGGCCCACTACTTACAAAGTGGCCACGTAGCCTTTTTACTACTACTATTTTGGGCCCACCCAACAAGTACCTCTTGATTCCTTGTACGACGACTCTGTGAATCTACTATTACATGCCTGGTGATTAACACAAAGGTCACTGCCCAATTACCATCTCCCACATCACACAAACATCAAATCCATCCAACCAAGCGAAGCGTACAGTACACACTATAATATTAATATCAGATGATGCCCGCTCTCCCCTCCTTATAAAGTAGTACTAACAAGGAATAATGCACTGCCTTTGCCTTGGGGTCCTCCTCTCAAAGAGTCCACCACCAGCGTGGCACCGCCAGATCGAGGGAGACACATGGCACAAAATCCAGCCAGTACGACTTTGCGAAGTTTGCAATCAATTGATTCTGTTTGATTTTTCTCTCCCCCAAAAATTTTAAATCAATCAAATTCAATACAAAGTACCACATCACACAAAAGATGCGTGCGTGACCGGGCTCAATATATCTCCTCTCACACGTGTCGCCCTCCTATCAGTAGCTCCCCCTTCCCCTCTTTTTTTTCTTCTTTTTCCTTTTTATCTTCCCCTCCCTCCCCTTCCCTCCATTCTCTCTCTCTCTCTCTCTCTCTCTCTCTCTCTAAATGGAACCTTCACCGGAAAAGCCACTCGACCGAGTCGACTCGGCCCCCGACGAGGAGCTAGCTTCGACGAGCTCCGGCTTATCCTCTGTGCTCACGCCGGAGGACTCCCTCAGCACAACGAGCTCCGGCTGCATCTCCTCCACCACCAGCGGGAGCTCCGGCGAGATTCCTGCGGCGGTTGTCGCGGAAGCGGTAGTGGCGGTGCCGAGGGAGGCAGCGAGCGAGGAATTAGGAGTAGAAGAAGAGCTGGCAGCCGTGGCGGCGAAGGAGGCCGCGGAGACGGTGCGGAAATGCGTGGGGAGGAATAACAGAGGAGTGAGCTGGGGGTTCACGTCCGTTATCGGGAGACGGAGGGAGATGGAGGATGCGGTTGCCGTTATCCCGGGGTTTATGTCGCACACGTGCGATCACGTGGGAGGCTGCACGGCTACTGGTTCTCGAACTTCCTCAGAAATCTCTCCCGTCCATTTCTTCGGCGTCTACGATGGTCATGGAGGTTCTCAGGTAACACACACAGACACTCTCTCCCCCTACACTACAGTCTATCCATTAGTCCACGGAGACGAGTACTTGCTACATAGTAGTCGTTGCATATAATTTACTATTTTATTTCCGGATACGGTTAACAAAGGTAATGCAAATTATTTGGATCAAACTTCTATGCCATTGGGTGACTTTTTTCTGACGATTAATGGAAATAAATAAATCATACTACTCCATTTTGTACTGGGAAAAATGTGTATAATAATGAGCTCTGACGAGGATAGACACGCGTCCTGGTTAGAGTGGTCCATACTCCGTAACTCGAGGTCTATGTAGCCAGTTGCTTTAGCTGTACAGACACGTGTCCTACAAGTCCGTCCAGCTGCAGCTTTTTCTTTGTTCCCCCTTACAAGCTAGCGTCACGGACGTAGGTAGCCATCGTCATCACCTATGCATCATCACGGCGTTTTTTAATCGCGTGGTGTACTGTGTACCGTTTAGATTGACTATTAGTACTCAATATATTGTTTATTTTGTTTTCAAAAACAAATTGTCACCGTGCTTATTATATTAGGGTTTGGTTGGGAGGCGGAGGCGTTGAGAGAGGATTATCTAGGGTTTGGAAGTGGGTGTGAAATGAAAGCCAACGACTGGCAGATTTTAGGGCTTCCTTCTTTGTTGGAAGCAACCACTGATAGGTGGGACCAGATGTTGTCTCGTTGTAAGCCACGTGTGGGCATTGTAGAAAAGGCGGTGGTTGATTTGGTCTCATTTTATTCTTTTTTTGGGGTTTATTCATGATAGTGTTATTACATTGGTGATGGGGTTTTACCAAACAAAAAACAAACGGGATCTTTATGGCGATCAGAGTGATGCCACCTGTCATGAACTATTTGCCTGTTTTTAATCAAGCTCTTGATTTTCATCCTCCTCGCTTTTTCTTTTAAAATGAACAATCAATCCTTGTTTTGTTTTATTTTTCATGAATGTTATAAGATGCCGACAAACTTTAAGTTGGGGTATTGCTGTTTATGCCTACGGGGGTCCAAGTCCAACTAGTAGCTCAGGTGGTTGATGTCCGAACCATTATGCTTTGCCAGAATCTTTCTCTTTCAAATGTGTATAATTGTGTCAGCAGCAATCATAATCAATAACCATTTACTTATTTTTTAAAAAAAAATCGTGCGAGTTTTGGATGAAGAATTGTATGCTCTCTAAAAATGATTAAAACAATTCACTCAAAAAATAAAGAGATCAAAAGAAGGATAATGCAGTTAGTCACTGGAATTAGATGTATGCATACCCTCATGTCTCATTTCATCTCATTCTTAAGTACAGGTCACAGTAAGAGCTCTGATTTTCTCGCCAAATACTTTAAAAGAGAGTAGTGGCTGGTCGCGTAACGCTCATGCTAATTAAGTTGTTCTTTTTGGAGATTAAGCTAGAATCCTTGATCTTTTGGAAGGATAAGGAAACGTTCCAGTCGAATTGGCCAAGGAACATTTTCGGGACTTATGTATCTACCCCCACAATCTCCTAAAACTACTGCGACATAGCTATCAATTGGAATAGGCTACCAAATATTTACTTCTCGCGGAGAGAGAATTTCATTAATATGAATTCATCGAAAGCCAAGAAGAGGATTTAACAGCAATACCTACGGGGATCTTATCCAAAGTTATGATGTTGAAAATGACCCAAAAAACTATCCATCTTCTGATTCTTTGGTGTTTAACTGATAGGTAGCTACTTTCTGCAAAGAAAGGATGCATGAAGTTATAGCAGAGGAGTGGGATCGTGAAGCAAATAGTGGCTACGAGTGGCAGAGAAGGTGGGAAGCCGTATTCTCTAGTGGTTTTGAGAGGACTGACAATGAGGTGTTGACGGAGGCAGCTGCTCCAGAAATGGTTGGATCGACAGCAGTTGTCGTGGTTCTCTCTGGCTGCCAGATCATTACGTCCAACTGTGGTGACTCAAGGGCAGTGCTTTGTCGGAGGACTGAAACGATCCCCTTGTCTGTTGACCAGAAGGTGGTATCTGAATTTCTTTTCTTACTCGGTGTGGTTCATGTTGAGAGTCCATTCACAGTTAAATCACTCTTTCCCAACTAGCAGTCTGTCTACTACTAGTCACCATGGGATTTGGAATCAACTGCAATGTTTAGGAACTTTGAGTTCGTTTGTTCGAATACACACAGTAGTCATTCTCATACCTTCCCAGCGGACTAAATGTTAAAACTACTTTCAGTTATAAAAGAGGAGTTATTCTGACCCTATAAAGGATATGGCTGTTTGACCCTATAAAGGATATGGCTGTTTGTTTTGTAGCCAGATAGAGAAGATGAACTCATGAGAATTGAAGGAGGAGGGGGAAAAGTCATAAATTGGAACGGTGCCAGAGTATTTGGAGTCCTTGCTATGTCCAGAGCTATAGGTTTGGTTCTATCTCTACTCTTCATTTCATTATCATCAGAAATGATAAATGATATCTCCTGTCACACTATTTACAAAAGCATCATATTAGGAGGATCGAACCTATAGTATGGCTGAATTATTTTGTAGTAACCTAAAATCTTGAATGGGGATACTCATTTGTTCCCTAACTCGAGTTTGAACACATTTCACTTTTAATACATGGATGGAAGGTAGGTGATAGTAGTGTTTTTATTTTTCAAAAAAGTGAAAAGGAATACTAGTTTTTACACAGCCTAAATGACAACCTTGTTCATGTAGATGAATTTACAGAATCATCATGGTCAATGTGTATTGATGAAGTTGTTTTCTTGGCATCCCAATTCCCACAGCATTTTGTTGTCTATCTTATTGACCTGCTTTATTAGTCTTAATTAGATATCTTTCTTTTTCATAAAGGAGTTTTTCAATTGGTTCTATAACAGACTATTTTAAATACTGTAACATGGAATAATTCTCAAAATAGCGCGTACCTCAATCTCATTCTAAGCTTACTCGTTTTTATTTCAGGTGATCGATATTTGAGGCCATGGATAATTCCAGTGCCTGAGGTTACTTTCACGACAAGGACAGAGGAGGACGAATTTTTGATATTGGCTAGTGATGGTCTTTGGGATGTTATGACCAATGACGAGGTTTGCGAGGTGGCACGACGTGTACTACGTAGGTGGCGCAGAACAATGATTTCTGATGATATTTCTCCAGCGCAGGCCGTGGCTGATAATCTCACTGAGATAGCATTTGGCAGAAACAGTTCAGATAACATTTCCATCATTGTTGTTGATCTGAAAAAGAGAAAACAACAGGTGAGGCAGTGAAAAAGAAGGTTGATCTTCCTTTTCTTTCATTAATGATACGCTGTTTAGACCCGCAGCCATAGGACTCTCTCCGGTGGGTAACCTTCAGAGCCACTGTGCTTGACCTGTATAATGCTGACAGGCTAGTAATCACTGCTCCATGATAACCGGGTTCTGTTTATTGCGTAAAGGCTAGATCAACCCTCATTTTTATAGTTGGTTTGGTCAAGATAAGACAACGCAGCCCGAGAAAATTGTTGTTGCAAATATTGCTATTGATAGCGATTGGAGGTTCAAAAGAATGACAAAAATGAATTATAGTACTGAGCTTTTATCATTTTGCTCCATCTTTTTCATTTGATTTTGTTGTTTCTTTAGTCCTGGGGCGACCAACAGAATTAATCAAGTTGCACTGAGGCTGCTTAATTGCAGGGAAACCATGTTTTGATCCCATCTCTTGCTCTATTTCTGCTCGCATTTTGGCCCCGATCGGTGACAACAGTAAACTTCTCGATGCTTTTCTGTACTACTGTATATTGATTGTTGTTGTAACTTGTGTCTAAGATAAAAGAACAGATCCCAGGTATTCGAAGGAAAGCTTGTTGGTATTGCCTTTGTGCTCCTTTGTGAAGGGAATTGTGCAGAACAATTCCCCATGCAGTTCAAACGCTTGTCAACCTTAACAAACAATCACGAGTGGAAGGAGAAGACCTTGTTATTATTACTCCCTTTGTCCCTCAATATAAGATTTTTAAGGTATTTGCACACCCTAAGAAAGCATTAAATAGGCCTGATTTTATTAAATTTTATTATTAAGATTACCAACCTATCCTTTGTATTATTTTAATAACAACACTTACTCTTTCTATTATCCTAACAATTAAATAAGGGTAAACATGGAAAAAGCTCATTTAATGTTTCTCAAAACTCTCAAACATTCTTATATTTTGAAACAAAATACAAAGCCTAAAAGATCTTATATTGAGGGACAGATCCTTAGTAACAATACGCGCCCAACAATTCCTCATCACAAATCCTAATTATATAGGTACCGCAAGTCTCTTTCCTATTATTCAATAAGTAATGGATTCCTATCATGACTAAGTTACTTGTTTATTCTTATTAGAATTCTAAGTGAACAACTTAACAAGTAGCAATGCAGCCACGTTACACCATCAGTCGTCTACAGACTTCAATAGTCTGACACATGTACCATCAAGCCCAAATTGAAACCTTGTGTGTCTTAGGGTTCTTGGGTCGTGACATAAAGCTCTTTTTCTTCCCCCTTGATTCTTATTTGCCCCTTTAGTTTTGTTATTGTGTATACTAATTTTGAGAAAAAAAAAAACAACCTACTTTCAATTTTTTACAAAAAAGAAATTATAAAATCTCCGTCTGCACTAGAGATAGAATCTATTGTAGTTCTTGTAAAGTATGAAGCAAATCTAGCACTCATCAATAAGGGAAATGCTTTGATGTTTCGAGGATATGAATTGTAAGTAATCTACGGTAACTCGTCTCACCCGTGTTATCATAGATATTCTTAGTCAGTATAGTACTAAGTTGACTAGCAGCGTATAGAATGCGTGTGTGGCGTTTTGATTGCATATCACAATAGATTTATTAGTGGGTTAATGGTTTTGATTCTTATTTGGCCCTTTAATTCCGTCATTGTGTATACTAATTTTGGGGAAAAAACAACAAAAGAAATTGTAGAATCTCCATCTATTAATTTCGTAATCTACACTAGAGATAGAATCTATTATAGTTCTTGTAGAGTATGAAGCAAATCTAGCACTCATCAATAAGGGAAATACTTTGATGTTTCGAGAATATGAATTGTAAGTAATCTACGGTAACTCGTCTCACACGTATTATCATCGATCCCATTCCTAGTCAGTATAGTACTAAGTTGACTAGCAGTATATACAATGTGTGTGTGGCGTTTTGATTGCCTACCACAATAGATTTATTAGTGGGTTAATGGTTTTGATTCTTAATTGCCCCTTTTGTGCATACTAATTTTGAGAAAAAAACAATCTACTTTCATTTTTTTACAAAAAAGAAATTGTAGAATCTCCATCTATTAATTTCGTAATCTACACTAGATAGAGAATCTAATGTAGTTCTTGTAAAATATGAAGCAAATCTAACACTCATCAATAAGGGAAATGCTTTGATGTTTCGAGAATATGAATTGTAAGTAATCTACGGTAACTTGTCTCACACGTGTTACCATCGATCCCATTCTTAGTTAGTATAGTAATAAGTTGACTAATAAACGTGGTGTATACAATATGTGTGTCGCATTTCGATTGCCTACAGTAATAGTTTTATTAGTGGGTTAATAGTTTTGGTTGTAGCTGATTTTTTGTAGGATCCAGTTTATTGTTTATCTTCTCCAAAACTAGTTAATGCATGCCAATCTACCCTGTTGTTGTTGGCTTTATTACTTTTTGATCCTCTATATATATGCATATTTCTCTTTGATTTTCATGTTCAAAAAAAAATTCTCCTTGGTTTTCATTCTTGTATCCAGCAACTTTCCGGATTTGTAGTAGTAGAAAATATTGTCCAAATATTTGATTAGCATTTGCTCATTGGAATGGAGAGCACTCCTTTGCGAGCTCAAATTGCAAACATGAGACGTACATTCTTTGATGAGGTTTTTCCTTCTTCTTTGAGTATATTTGTACATCTAATTAAGCTTCTTTGTTTCATTATGTTTCTCTATCCTAAGGTAATCCAATGGGATTTAGGTTTTCTGGTAATGAGTTTTTAATTTGTAATAATTTTATACTCAATTTTTTTTTATACCAATTTCATATTCTAAATTTTGTTAATTGTACCAATTTTATACCTGAGGCAGGGATGTCACATGTCGCCCCGTAAGTGGAGCCATGTGGAATTTTGATGTGGGTCCCACTTTTAAAAAATTTCTTCCCCGAAAATCAAAATTCCACGGGGTGATACTGTGGCATCCCAGTCCGAAAAACTGTTTATAGCTCATTGGCACTCTTGTATCAAAAGCACAAGAGGGGTGAGGTCTCGGGATTGAATCTCACTCTCCTCGACTAGTATCAAAAAAAAAAAGTCGAAGTACATAATTGGTAAAAAAAAAGTTTAGAATATAAGATTAATAAAAATTTAAAAATCGGGATACTATAAACTCTCAAATACCGTAATCCAATCCAGGTAATCTATGCTATCAAAATGTCAAATGTTAGTGTAGCTGTAGGAGGGAGAGAGAGAGAGAGCATAGATGGATTCTTTGGGCATCATTTTAGAGACCATGCTGATGTATTTTGGTCCAAAGTAGTAAAATTTTGTTTTTATTTGGCGTATATGAATTATTCCAAAGATACTGAGCTTAGATTTGTCTATATGAGTAATTAAGGATTTTAGATTTGTTCCAAAACAATTGACGCTTTAAAATATACCGCCAAATAATCACATATATTTTGTCTATGTTCATTAAGGGTAAAATACAGTTAAGTTAGTCAATTACTCTCGAGATCTAATATATTATTGTATATCCTTAATGTGTAAATTCTTTAAAGGCTAGTATTTCCGGAATGGATGGAGTAGTAAAGTAAGTTCAAAGGCTGGCTAGAGAAAAACCCCTTGTTGAAAGACATTAGTATCAATTGAAAATTTGTTTGACATTTTTTTTTTGTTGGAAATTTATGCCCATTTATTGTTCCGAAGAAGGAATCAACGGCCCAGAGGGCAATATTTTACTAACTAATAATAAAATATCTCATATTCTTGTCGCAGGGATACCTGGATGACTTTTTTGTCCAAATTGAAGACCTTGCAAGCAATGATAACCCCTACTTCGTGGAGGAAATATTTACTTTGTTTTTCAGGGACAACGAAACCCTGCTGCCTAACATTCAGCAGGAAATGTAAGTTAGAACAGATGTAATTTTTTCGGTCTGAATAAAATATGGAATTATATAATCTTATTTTTAGATAATTTACAATGTTTTATGTGTGTAAATAGGGAGAAGTCTCCTGTTGATTTTGTTGGGCTTAATAGGATACTTCATCAGCTCAAGGGAACTAGCTCCAGGTATATATACTATACAAGATTTTTTTTTTCATTAGGTGTTCTATTTTCATGCTTTTTCACCTGCTATTTTGTCAACTACAGCATTGGTGCCACAAAGGTTAAAGCAAAAACCAATGAAACGGTGGCCCATTGCAAGGAAGAGAATCTGGAGAGGTAGTAGCTCTAGTCTACCTTTATAATTTCTCTTTAATCTATTTCTTCTCACATAGATACTTACTGTTTCCTTTCCTTTCTTCAAGAATCATGTATAGTACTATTACTTAAAAATCTCATCAAGTACATACAAATTAAACCCAAAAAGAAAAAACAAAAAATTGACAATTGTGCATAATTTTTTTTACAGTGCCAAAGCTTCATTCCAAGAGCTGAAGGGCGAGCTTGAGTGCCTTAAGGAAAAGCTTGGGCGCTATTTCCAGGTTGGTTTTCCTTCCTATCTCCAATTATTTGTATACAAGCGCAAAAGTTAGTGGCCACATTGCTCCAGAAATAAATAAAGATCGATACGATCAACGTCTGATTCTTGTCTTCATTTTGCTTTGCCAGATGCTGCGACAAGCTGGT
Organism: Turnera subulata; assembly: GCA_028386065.3. Taxonomy (NCBI): domain Eukaryota; kingdom Viridiplantae; phylum Streptophyta; class Magnoliopsida; order Malpighiales; family Passifloraceae; genus Turnera; species Turnera subulata. Next base: position 31,096 of record JAKUCV010002385.1, read on the forward strand.
CCTGATGACAAAGCGATGCCTCCTCAGTGAAGCAAAAAACTGGTGGAGTACTAGACTTCTGCTCAAAATGCACCCTTTTCTGTTTCGTGGTATTGTAGTAATGTAATAAAAGAAAAGCCAGCGTTGTGGTGTTGTTGTTGTTGTTGTTGGTGTTGTAGTTTTCTGTACTTGTGTTCCAGTCCTACCATCGTGTCGCTTATGTAAGCTATAGGACTCTCGAATTGTTGTTTTTAATATGTCCTGTTTTGTGGTGATAGTTCTTAATTCCCTATCGATCATGTCTAATAGGAAGACTGTCATTTGTGGTATCAGCATCCGTGGATTGTAATCTTGAAATTCCGGTGTGCTTTAATGTTACTTAGTATTTTGTATTACTGTGTATCTCATATTATACTGTCTCTACTCTCCTATTACCACCATTTCATTCCAAAACAACTAGAATTTCTTTTTTTTTTTTTTGGTCGAAAAACAACTAGAATTCCAGTGAAGCATGACAACCGAGATACATATATATATATTAAGTAACTTTCAAATACCAGGGCTTTATATTATAATTTATAAGTCACTCAAAAGTCCCCAAATTTTACTTTTAGGACTAAAAAAGTCCCCAATTTTGAATTTTAGTTTAGGTTATGTACACAAAGAAGGAAACCATCGTGAACTAACCGGACGCACTAAATTTGCAACATGAGTTTCCTAAAAACGAAGGCGGCGTGCTCGGAGGGAGGAAATTACTTGCATATGGATGGATTTCACTTCTTGTCTCAAACTAGAGATTGATATTAATGCATTGAAAATTGGGGCCAATATGGTTTTGCGATTAATTTGTTTTTTTCAATCTGGTGTTATGTTAAGCATCTCATTTGTTTGATAAAAAGCCTGAACCAGCTTTGTACTTGCTTTACAATTTCACTTTTATGATAATTAATTGCGAGTCTTGCTGGTTTTTTCTTCTCCTTTGATTGATTTTGGTGCTTATGTTCCGTTTACGTGCTCTAAATGCTTGACTTTGTGTAAAAGTTGGATACTGTTTCTGCATCTTAATTTATATTTGGTCATACGATTTGTTAGAGTAGAATAAATATACCTTTCTGCAATGAGCAAGGGCATCTCTATCCATCCATTCATCAATCTTATAAGTTAGTTTTGACTGGAAAATGATTCATTTCTAAGGTAGTTAGCATCGATATTTGATGTAGAGGTGAATAGAGTGATCCCTCTGCATAACAACTTGATTATTGATCCAATTAGTTCTATCAGTCCCTTGCTAGCCCACCCAGCTAATATGCTACAAAGTAGTGGACTTTTTATCCATGCTCCCAAATCATGCTTACATAGGGTCTATATGTATATCTAATTCTGAAGGCTGGCTAGATTGAAGAAGGCACCTCGCTTGTTCTTCAGCTGAGCAAAAGTCCCTCGTTCCACCACATTCCCATCTGCAACAAAGGCAATGGAGTCCAGCTTCTTTATTGTGTTAAGCCGATGAGCCACCACAACTGTTGTCCTCCCCACCATGATTCGATCTAGTGCCTCTTGAACTACTTGCTCCGATTGGACGTCTAGCGCACTCGTCGCCTCGTCTAGTAGTAGTATGGTCGGGTTGCGGATTATGGCTCTTGCAATTGCTATCCTTTGCTTCTGTCCTCCTGATAGTTGAACTCCTCTCTCGCCACATTCTGTTTCATAGCCATCTTTAAGGGACCTATATCAAGGTAAATGGAACCCAAAGTAAGCATTTTATTTTGTGTAAGATTTTGGCAATGTTCGAAGCAAACTGATTAGGCAGGGACAGGTGTTACTTACGATATAAATTCATGAGCATTGGCAGCTCTGGCAGCTTCCACCACCTCATTCTCTGTTGCGTCGAGTTTCCCAAATACAATGTTGTCACGAATGCTGCCTGAGTATAGCACTGGTTCTTGGCTAACAAGTGCTGTATGCTTTCTATACCATTGAATATCTAGTTCCCTTATGTCCACTCCGTCCACCCTGACCGACCCTTTCTCAACATCGTAAAATCTTTGTATCAATCCTATCACAGTGGATTTTCCACATCCGCTTTTTCCTACTAGTCCAATGCTTGTGCCTGGCTTCACTTCCAAGCTAAATTGTCGAAGTATCAGGGTCTCCGGCCGACTTGGGTATGAAAAATCAACCTTCTTCAGCTCAATCCTTCCTGCTATTCCCTCTAGCTTGGCTGCATTACTATTGACGTTCCCACCCTGCCGAAGTAGCACAATGATTGGATTAATCAGGGAAGATTCATGACAATGGTTTAGGCAAAAATAATAAGAACAGATTAAGGAGGTAACTCACATTGGCTGATCCTGGAATTAAAGATTGGCGGTCAAGAATCCGGAATACTGATGCAACTGCAGTTGAACCTTTGGCTAGATCAGAAGTCATGCTTCCTGCATCAGCAATAACTTTACCGGTGCTTACCAAAATGAAAAATGTTTTGAACACATCTCCAGCTGATATCTCTCCCTTTTCCACTAGAGTACCTCCGTACCAGAAGTCTAGAGCCCATGACATGAAAGTTAAGCACTGAGCAGAACCCATTCCTATTCCTGCTAACCAAGATTTCTTTCTTGCTTGCTTTCTCGGTTCCTCTTGAGCCTCATCAAATAATTGAAGCACCTTTCCCACACTTCCAAATGCAGTCACAATTCTGTGATTGTATACCGCCTCCACTGCAATTTGAGTACTCTGGTTCTGTGACTTGACAAAATCGGCAGAGATACCAGACAGTAACACCTTCCGTGTATAGAAACATAGGATTAAGAGAGGTTGGACTGCAATCATAACAAGTGCGAGTTTCCAAGCCACAACTAGCCCCAAAATCATAGCTATACTAACAGCAGCAGTTGTTTGAACCAGTAAGGAAAGTCGGTCTGCAACCAGGGACTTGACCATGGCGGCCTGATTACTCAATCTTGAGCACAAAGCCCCACTTGAGTTTTCCTCTTCATCAAACCAAGCTGTTTCAAAAGTCAGTATGTTCTCTAGCATTCTCAAACGGATTCTCTTGGTTAGCCTTTCACCCATGCAAGCAAAATTGTAGTGTTGCACAAGATTCATAATGAAAGAAACCAAGGTAAGCGAGCAGAATATCAAAGAACATGTACGTATTCGAGCGTTCACTTCCTCATGGTTTGGTGAGAAGAAAGCAGCAATCATGCCACCAATGGTCAAGGCATACACTGGCTGCACAGAAGCGAAGACTATTGCTGAGAGGCACCCAAGTAGACCTTGCTTCCATTCAGGTGCATTTAAAGAGAGAAGGCGAGAAAATGAATGTGGGGGATGACGCGCAGGTTTTGGGCCATCAGCAACAGGTAATGGAGAAGCAAAAGTAGCTGGACTTGATTTTGCACTTAGTCTCCCAGCACTGCTTCTTGTCACTGAAGAAACACGTATTTCTGGATTTTGTTCATGGTCATCGCAGCTAAATTGTCGCTGGAGCTTTGCAAGTTTTGCATAGTGTCCATTCGTCCTGTCAATGAGATCGTTGTGTGAACCTATTTCAATGATGCGGCCATTATCAATGACTGCTATGAGGTCTGCATTTCGAACTGTAGAAAGCTTGTGGGCAACAACCTGTGGTGAATGTTTCAATGATATTGTCAAGAGAATGGAGCTAAACTCTCTAATGTTGGTTGGAGTTTTGTGATCAGTTGTTTGAAATTAAGGAACCAGAATTTGGAGGGGTTAATTACCAGTGTTGTTCTTCCCAGGGACGCTTGATCTAGTGCATTCTGGACCTGTGTTTCTGACTCGGAGTCAAGAGCACTTGTTGCTTCATCAAGTAGAAGAATCATAGGGTTCTTGATGATGGCTCTAGCAATGGCAATCCGCTGTTTCTGTCCACCTGATAAAAGCGCACCTCGTTCCCCAACCTGTTATAACATTTACAAGCATGTTATTAAGACTTGTCACCATCTCTCCAAGAATATTAGCTACATTGAAGAGAGAAGTGACAAGCATGCAATTAGCAAGCAAAATTGATACCAGTTCTAATATAGATGATGGAATAATAGCCAAAAACAGCTTTGAACTGTCTTACCTTTGTTTCATACCCCTCGGGAAGCTGCCTGATGAAGTTGTGGGCATTTGCTGCGGAAGCTGCAGCCATGATCTCATCCATGGTGGCATCAAGCTTCCCAAACTTGATATTCTCCTTAATTGATGTCCTAAATAGTGCATGCTCTTGGCTAACAAGACCCATTTTTCCTCTCATCCATTTCAAGTTCAATGTTCTTACATCAACACCATCAATCTTCACAACTCCACCATCCACATCATAGAAACGCTGCAACAAAGCAATTGCAGTTGACTTCCCACTTCCACTTGCTCCCACAAGTGCAACTGTTTGGCCTGCTTCAACTTTGAGGTTGAAGTCTTTGAGAACTATGGAGTCCGGCCTGGAAGGATATGTGAAATTGACATGCTTGAATTCTATCTCGCCTTGAATATTATCCAATACAATTCCTTTTGTGTCTTCACCATCGATTTCTGGAACCCTGTCAATCCTGTTAAATATTCTTGTAGCAGCAACAATAGCTTCTGTGAAGTACTTGAGATCAGGAAGTGCTATTCCCAGGGATCTGCAAATTAATGCATCCGTAACCAACTTAGTTAATTTTGATATTTTCCCTGATTCTTGTGAAATGCAGAATAAATGATGATGCACAGGATTATTAAACACTTTGATTAGTCATTTAATCCTTAATCAACCATGGGCGGTTGAAGTTGTTATCCTTGCAATAGTGTTATAAACCTCCTTGTCCACTCTGATAGCAAGGAAATTATCTAGTCAATTGGAGGGGACAAAAAAAAGTGAGAAACATCTTAAAATGCTGCAAAAATTTAGGTATTACTTACCATGTTTTTCTCTGCTCTGAAAGATGCCATTCATTTAAAAACTAGAAGAAAAAGTCAAACATTCTCAAGAAAGGAAAATATATGATGGCCAATTAAGATGCTATTATCTGTTAACAGCTCATAAGCAGAATCCCATTCCAAGCGTTCTAAATTTGAACAATTCTTCTACAAGGCGTACGGAAATATATTTAAAGAAGTATATCATATTCTTGTTTTCTGTAAGAATAAGTTTTACAGAAAATTCTGAAAGCAAATTGAAATGGAGCGATCGACAGCTAATTGCTTACTGATGCCCCATAAGAAGAAGAATCTGTCTACCTTGAAAAGGTTAGTGATGGTGGAAAATTCTGGGGAGCATAATTAGGTAAAGAATGCACAAAAGTGAAGTGCTGATATGTCTACATACAGACAATTAGGATAGAATCAAATTATAGTCATGAGGCCACATATATACTGCACTTGGAAACATGAATATTCCCATTAATGCTATTTCTTCTTTCTTTGACCGCCTGTGGTATACTATATATATCAATTGTTTCTTTTTTCACTAGCATATGCAACAGTGACCAGTTTCAAGCATATGGTATTGAGCCATTGACCGGGTATTCTAGCTCATTTTATCTCCTTTCCTGGAGGGCATTATGTTTATAGTTATACAAAGCACACAATCTAACCTTTTCTTAAAACAGATCCTATCCTCTCTCTCTCCAAAAAAAATATCTCTCTTGAGTTAAAAGTTAAGAAAATTGAAAAGCAAAAAACAACTCTTTTTTTTTTTGGTGATAAAAAAAAACAACTCTTTTTACGCACAGTAACAGGAGTTGAATTGAAGATCTCCTCAATTAGCGCTAATAGTGTGTTGGCAATTGAGGCACTTTGCTTTACCAAGAAAGGAAAAAGACGCCAGACATTTATCTGACATACTTCCAAAATTATAGTACATCTTCAATATGAGATGAGGAAGCCATTTTCGAAGTTGAGACATTGATTTGTGACGCAGAATTAATCACCAGGAGTACGTAGTGAGAGGGTTTCTGGATATATACAAACCAGTGTGTTGTATGTTATGTCACTTTAGATTGGAAAAAACAATTTACAGAAAGCTTTTTGCTTTTGGTGGGATAATTGAGAGTTCTATTGACTGCAATTGACTTGCTTTAAGAAAATGTGAGATTCATATATAGGATTCCAAGTATAGGCAATTTTCAGGGAATCTCCACAATGTAAACGTTTTCATGTTTGATTAGAGGGCGTCCTATATACTAATCATGACTCCTACCAACCAAAGATGGCAGAAAAGTTAACTTTAGGACAGATGGAAGCTGAGCATGAAAGAAAGCTTTGTCATCAACCCCCCACCCCGATTGATTAGTCTTCTAAAACACAAAGTTAAACAAATGACAGGTGTAAGAAGTAATCCATCATCAAGAAATTCGTTTAACAATACAACTCATACCCCCTTGTCTAATTGCCAACCACCCTTTTCATGCTGGGACTCATTAAGTTTTTAATGTTCCTCCTGGCAGATATTCCAAATATTAAAGTATGCAGATCATTTCACTCAAAATAAATGTAAGATGGGAAAAAATGTAAGGCAGCCAAGATCAAAGGCAGATTTAAGCATCACTTTCAAACAATATAGTAGATGAAGCAAGATATGATGCCAGAGCCACTTACAAGCCACTCAATATGAAGGAAATGCCAGCAGCATAGATCCTCCCTCCACTTTCTCCTTTGTACATGACCAAACGGCTTCCATACCAAGCAAGGAAAGCCCAAATGGCAAAAGAAAGTCCTGTGCTCCCCACTGCGAGTCCTTTGGCTATCCCTTGCTTGATACCCAGTTTGGTAGTCCTATCCAAAACCGCTGAGTAACTGTCAATGATTCTCTTTTCAGCTGTGAATGAATAAACAGTCTTGATAGAGCTTAAAGCCTGCTCAATAATGGTGTTTGCCTTGCCATACTCCTTGTGGGATTTCTTGGACAAATAGAGAAGGTATTTTCCATAAACCATTCCAGGGATAATCAGGAGAAGTAGAGTAGGGAAGGCTACTAGAGACAGCCTCCATGAAAAGTAAGTGGAGAATGCAAGTCCTGAGATGAATACAGACGCATGCATCAAAAATATGGGCACCTGGAAATCCAAATAAGTAGATGTTAATCAATGAATCAAATGAAATGTACAAATTAAAGATATATAAATGTATATTTCATGTGAAGACAACAACTTTTACCTTTTCACTGAGTACTTCCTGTATGAGAGAAGTATCTTTGGAGATGCTGTTTATAATCTCTGAAGTGGTTGCTTCTTGTGAATCGAAAAACCCAACTTCCTGTCGAAGAACAGCTTCCAAATACTTGTAGCGGATCTTCATGACCTGTCTCTCGCTGGTTTTGCTCCAACAATAACCTTCTGTAGGAGCAAAAAGTAACCTTCATTTTAGTCTTATATATATACAAGCATTTTTTTTATGATTTTCAATAGCTGTGAGAAGCACAGAAAGTTCGCATAGACAGAATCTGCTCTGCAATTTCTCTTGGATGATACTCAAATCAGTCACATTAGAGGACATACTAGGGTTCGATGAATTGCCATCATTGCTTTGTTTCCTTTACGCTTTCTTTAAAAAGTTCTGTTTTTTGTTTTGGGTCCATTTCGAGGTTATTGTCTCCTTTTTCATGTCGAAAATAGATAGTACTCCCCTTATTGCACTGCTCTTTTAAGCTCTTGTATGTTAGGATTCGGTTGAAGATATGCTCTTGGATGTCTAAACGTAAACGACCATAGTCAATAAAGCAAATGTGAAAGTGAGCTTTTGAAATTACCCATGAAAGCCACCACCATGACTGCTAATCCCAAGTAGACAAAGGATAAACTGCACTGTTATAAGGAAAGCAAACAAAAACACAGAAGAACATTTATGTGTTAGCTAGTCAAACTTGAGAACACAAAAGACCGTTAAGTGAAACACATACACTGAGAAGGAGAGAAAGAGAGTTGACTGCTAACCTTTTGAACCTCAGCCATGAAATTGCCATGGTTTTGTTGGGTATTACCATAGCCCAAGCTATTCATTAAGCTGCTGGCAAAGACCAGTAAGCAGTTTGTTGACATCCCATCTCCAATTGCTCCAATAGTACCCAGAAACATAAGCAATATATCAACCCAATCTGCATATCTGAAGATTATGGCTATGGAGTTTCTTTCTTTTCTCAACATCTCCTCATTCTTCTTTGGAGAACTCATTCTATCTTTGCTTACTTGCTATATATTATTTTGTGCAAAGAAAGCACTGCAAGATTGCCTTTTAAAGTGTGCTGGCTAGCACAGTAGCGAGCACACTTACTTACTGGGGGAGAAAAAAGGGAGAAGGTTTTGTGCACTCAAGTCTTCTTGACTTGCAGAAAGAAATGGTAAGCGTAGCTATATATATATATATAACTAGCTAGAGGAAGTAGCTGGTGCATTTCCCATGAAACAATTTAAATTTGTCGTGAAGGTTATGTGGGGTAGCTAAAGACATTTTTTTAGTGTGTAGTGGTGGTTGCTTTCAATGCCATCACCCAAGAATACCTCCATAAGCAGGTGGTTTCAAACAAAGATGACTATGACCACTGTCCCATCAACCATTCCAGCTTTGGTTTCTTCATATATATCTTTATTTTGTTTCCTTTTGATTCATATTTAACTAGTAACTGTAAGTCGATCTTGAATTGAAAACATGGCCCCTATTTCTTTTTTTTTTGGGTAAGTAAACATGCCCCTTTTTAACAGGTATGATCCTCCTCCTTTAACCAAAAAAAACAGGTTTGATTATGATCTCGATCGTTTTGATGGGCCTGACGTGATAAGTAAATTAAGTTCTGGTGAGTGAAGAGCCTAGGAAGAAATTAAAAGTGAAGTAAAGACCCCACAGAAAGATCAATGTACCAAATAGACAATAATAGAATGCTTTCTGCGGGCTTTTTTGACTGTGTCATATAGAAGGAACCTCGTCAGAAGAGAGACGGGGAGGGGGAGGTTTGTTACTCATATAGCCTAAATCTTCAGGGCTTTTTAGAATATACTTTCGTTCTTGATAAGCAAAACATTTTCTCTTTTTTTTTTCCGAAACATATATTTCATTAATTATAAAATAAAATACACTTGGATAGATGCTAGAATCATCAACTCTAGGATTCCAAAAAAATTACAAGTGCACAAGTAAAAAGAATACAACAAAATAAACATATAACAGAAATTAAGCAATCGAACAACACAAAGCAACAACTGATACCAATCTTCCGAGGAGTAAATCTGCAAGGACTTCGTAGATATGAGTGTGGCCCGAAAAGCCACGGGTTGTCGGGGGAGTAAGAAAGCGTTCTTCACAAAGAAGGGTCCTGTAGATGACAGGATACACAATCTATCCAACTTTTGGTAAGAAAAGTCGTTCCCATGTGCCGAACCCAACGGCACTCTTGAGTTAAAACTCACGGTTCTTACAACCAAAGAAGACAAATACAACGGGATGAAAGAAACAAGAGAGCTTCCACCCGTGTACTAAAACTTCACCATAATGCTTCGTCTCGCCTCCCATTCGAAGTAAAACACCAACAGGAGAACACGATTCTCCCATCCGTGACTTGCTTACCGGGAAGCTTGACTTTGCCCATGAGAAGAACAAAAATCTCTCACAAGGAGAAACACTTTCACAAAGAGAGTAACTTTTATTCCCATATAAGGGTATTAGATCTATAACCATACTAAAAGAGAAGAGATATGAACTAAAGACGTTGGGGGGTTTACCATGGATGGTGAAGAAACCATCCATGGCAACCCCCATCTTGATTTTTTAGGAAGAAAGACTAGAGAGAAGGAGGAGCCTCTCTTTCTCAAATTTGAAATTTGAAAACTTCTTTCTAGCTCATCTTTCCTCAATTCTCCTTTACAAAACATTTTCTCATAAGCAAGAGGATGATTCTTTATTCGTATAAACCGAATTAAGATATCTGAAAATAAATACTTCAAGATCTAATCAAACAAAATCATAAGAAAAATTTAAACATAAGAATTCATCTCAACTTCCTACATAAAATCACACTACCAGATCTATATTCTTGAAGGATTTATAAAGGCATATTGTTCTAATAACATCTCTTTATTGGTAAATTTTTGCTGTAAATAGAAAATAATTCTTCAAGTCGAATCTTCCTTCATTGCTTCCCAATCTATTTTGAATCACAAAACAAGTAGAAAGGACTCCATATAGGGAACAACTAATCCACAAAGAGGGATACATAACCCACAAAAAGGGAAACTAATAACATATTTGGAGAACTTACTGTAGAAAGAAAGAAAACACTGACAACCCCAGAGTTATAGATCTAGCGTATTCTCTTATTTAGTGTGGTGTGTTTTTTTACATGAAAAAAGTTGTTTTTGTTCTTAAGGTTGGTCAAGTTTAATTTGCATTTACAGATTGATGTGATTTAATTACTTTTCCGTACGAACTGCAATAAGTTTAAGATTGTCGCCCTTCACATGGGTGGCATTGTAATCGGGGGACTAGACGAGGACTTGATTAATAGTTTTCCGACACTGCAAGTTACTACGCACCAAAAACTGAGCACTGTTCAAAAACAACTGAGGATTATAAGAAAACAAGGAACATTATACAGATTTCGGACAATGGAGTAAGGAGGCATGATTATTCTCTTATACTATAATGGATCACTTGCATGATCACATATTATTATCACCCATATCACTTTGTCCTTCGCAGTATTTGTTGGACTTCCGATCTACCTCTCCAATTTTGGGATCAACGCGTTGTCGTAAGTTATGGTCCCCTCCAAACTTAAACTTTCTTGCTGTGGATTCGGAGGGGATGTCAGGTGGTCTACTGTTATTGTGGGACGGTGATGATTTCCAGTGTATTCGACATGAGAAGCAAGATCGGTGGATTTTGATTGAAGGAAGATTGGTGCCCTCAAATATCAATGTGGTTATATGCTGTGTGTATGCTCCCGTGAATACTCAGGATCGTATCCGCATGTGGTCTGATTTAGCCAACAAAAAAACAGCTCATCCATCTCCTTGGCTAGTGGTAGGTGATTTTAATGAAGTCTTACATGCAAATGAAAGAAAGAGTGGAAGGGTTCTTGTTCAGGGTGCAGGTGCCTTAAGGAGTTTCATGGAATCACTAAATCTTTTAGAATTCCCTCTTCAAGGGCGACTATATACATGGGCAAATTCCAATGCAGCTAGTAGAATTGATAGAGCAATGGCGGAGCCGGAGTGGAGCATTTCTTTCCCCTTACTAGTATTACAAACGGCGAGTAGAGGGGGATCTGATCACTGGCCTATTATTCTAGCTCAAGAGCAAGTGGATTGGGGCTTCAAGCCTTTCCGTTTTCTATCTTGCTGGTGGACGTATCCGAATTTTGACAATATTATTACTGATATGTGGGCAGAGATAGAGAGGGAGCTTCCAGGAAGGTTTTGCCTCCTGAAAAAGCTGAGTAAGTTACGTGGGGCTTTGGCTTACTGGAATAGGCACTCCTTTGGCCATGTTGATGAGAAAGTAAAAGAATACAGTAAGGAAGTGGATGATTTAGAGCTATTGTGTGAACAACAGCAGTTATCTGAGACAGAACAACAACACCTAGCAGATGTTCGTGCTAATCACGCACAGTGGGAGAAACGTAGAGAGAGTTTGTGGAGACAGAAATCCAGACTTACCTGGTGCCAGCTAGGTGACCGTAATACAAAATTTTTCCATTCTGTGGCTTGCAATAAAGGAAGGAAGAAAGGTATTTATGGCATTCGAGTTGATGGGCGAGATATTATTGATCCAGTGGGGATTAAAGCGGAGGCTGTACGCTATTTCTCTGCTTTATATGGGGATGGAAACTTCGCCAGGCCAAAGATTGGTAATTTAACTTTCAAATCTATTGATCAGAGTATGGCGGCTAGTTTGGAGAGGCCGGTAACCATGGAGGAGATTAAAGAGGCCGTTTGGGCATGCGATAGCTTGAAGGCACCAGGCCCTGACGGATTTAATTTCTCTTTTTATAAGAAATGCTGGGAGATACTCAAAAGTGATTTGTTTGACTTGGTTCAACAGTTCTTTGAGACAGGGAGATTGCCGAAAGGTGCCAATTGTGCATATATAACCTTGCTTCCCAAAAAGGGCATGGCTGAGGGTTTTGATGAATATAGGCCCATCACATTGATTCATGGCCTGTATAAAATTGTATCAAAGATTCTAGCAGAGAGAATTAAACAGGTAATGGATGTGCTAGTCAGCAAGACGCAGTCGGCTTTTATTGCAGGAAGACATATCTTAGATTGCCATCTTGTTGCGTCAGAGGTTATTGATTCTCTTAAAAGGTCAAAGACACGAGCTGTGGTGTGGAAGCTTGATTTCCGAAAAGCTTATGATTCTATATCATGGTCTTATCTCATACAAGTGATGGTGAAGATGGGTTTTGGAGAAAAATGGATATCTTGGATTCAAACATGTCTGCAGTCGGCAACACTATCGGTGCTCATTAATGGCTCACCCTCTCCCGAGTTCGGGATGCAGAAAGGGTTGAGGCAAGGTGATCCACTCTCTCCTTTCTTATTCCTACTGGCTGCGGAGGGTTTAACTTCTATACTCAACAAGGCATGTGAAAAAGGTTTAATTGCCCCGTTGATGGTACATAATATTCCCATATCATTGTTGCAGTTTGCCGATGACACTCTACTTTTCTCACAGGCTGAGTCCACTTCGCTCCTGAATTTAAAAAGGGTGTTGAGATGTTTTGAGATGTTATCTGGGTTGAGTATTAATTTTTATAAAAGTGGATTAGCTGGGATCTCTTTGGCTCAGGGGGAGGTCAGCTCTTTTGCCGATAGTTTGCTATGCAAAGTTGAAAAGCTACCCTTCACTTATCTGGGTCTTCCTTTGGGAGCAAGTATGAGATTGGCTAAACATTGGGAACCAGTGATACAAAAGTTCAGGGTCAGATTGCATTCTTGGAAGGGTCGTTTTCTTACCTTTGCGGGAAGGTTAGTACTTATAAAAGCTGTGCTTTCTTCTCTACCACTGTACTACCTATCCATGTTCAAAATCCCAGGGGCTGCGGTGAAGAAACTTGTTCGGATTCAGCGTGAGTTTTTGTGGGGCGGCACCATGCAAAAGAAGTTGCCGCATGTTGCATGGGCTAAAGTCACTACTCTTAAATCCAAGGGAGGTTTAGGAGTAGAGAACCTGGTTGTTAAAAACCAATGCCTTCTTTATAAGTGGATTTGGCGATATAGTACGCAGGATGGACACCTATGGCAATGTCTGATTTCGGCAAAGTGTGGGTTGGGTGGGTCTTCTATGCAGCCCATTTTTGACATCTCCAAGGCTTCTCCCGTCTGGCGGAATATTGTGAGAAGTGGTGACTTTACGGGTCCAGGGACGAGGCCTTTATGTTCTGGTATGTCATTACTCATTGGTGATGGTGCTCGGGCTAGCTTTTGGGGCGACAGGTGGTCGCAAATGGGTTGTTTACAGCAACAGTTTAAAAGACTGTACCTATTATCCACTTTCCAGCAAGCAACGGTTCGTGAGGTTTATACGGGGGGTTTTTTGCACCCTGATCATATTTCGGCCTGGTCGCGCCCATTGTATGTTTGGGAACAGGAAGTTTGTAGCCGTATGTTAATGGCACTTGAGGGCATAGCTTTCTATATAGATCGGGGTGACTCTTGGCAGTGGGTGCATGATCCTCTTGGGCTGTATTCTGTCCGTTCGGCATCCTGTTTCTTACTTTCTACGGTTTCAGTTCAACCCCAGCCGCTTGCATGGCTGGGCGTGGCTCCCCCAAAGATTGAGTTCTTCTTATGGTTGGCTTTGAATAAGGGTCTTATCACCAAAGAATTCCTCCGTCACAGGGGTGTGATCCAAGACTTGGACGCTGATTGCTCTTTTTGTCAAGGTGCGCAGGAGGATATCACACATTTGTTCTTTCTCTGCCAAGTGAGTGTCTCATTATGGCAGCGCCTGTGTAGATGGTGGGGGGTGTGTTGGATCAATCCGGGAAGCATGGCGGCTTGGCTTGTGCAGTGGCCTGCGACTGCGGGGGAGCGGCAGGCTGAGCAAGCTTGGATGCTTATAGGATTGGCCATGTTGTGGTCCATTTGGCTTGCTCGTAATGCGTTGGTTTTCTCCCACACCCCTTTGCAGTTGGATTTACTTTTTGATTTGGTCTTAGCTCGAGCTTTTTGGTGGTTCAAGTCCTTACACCCATCGTTCCCTTACAGTGCGGGGGCGGCTCATGCTTCTCCGGAGCCCTTCAAGGGTTGGCATTCGGGCAAATTGTTAACAATAGGCTTTACAAAGTGAGGGGCGTTCTAGTGTTGTAACTTCGCTTGGCGTCCGGGGTCTTTCAGCGGGCTTCCTATTCTCTGTACATATCCTGATTATCAATAAAGAAAATCGATTAGTATCAAAAAAAAAAAAGAATCTTGCCATATTACGAAATGCTAAGGGTACCAACTGGGCCATTTGTCGTTTGTATTCTTCCATAACCTAATGACAGGATGGCATATATTATATAAGGAGATCACGGATCTCGGTCGTCAAAGAACAATTTCAATCGTCATTAATTACTAAAGTTAATAATAATAAAAAAAGTAAATAAGTTTCAAAAGATTTGATATATGACTATCTTTAGGAGATATGTATCCGTAGTAGGACCACAAAGCTATATGTATTCCAGATTTTATATGATTGTAATCTAGGTTTATCAGCATTGCATACCAACCGTACGCTAATTAAAAGGACAGACTCATCATTACTCCCAAGGATTATTGATTAAGCCGGAGATTAGCAAAATCTCCAAGTGGAGTGTGCTCCACCTCAACTTGGACTTAAAAAATTTTAAGTTTCCATTTGAAAGAATATATATCGATCATGCATATTCTTAATTCTTCTATGTCACTTACACGTCTAAAGTTTCCTTAATCCCATAACCCATGTGTCTCATATGTAGTATGTGAATCATTTCTTTGTCATGTGTAATTAATTGAATACTAATTGTCCCGTACAATATGTTCCTGGATGGAAGAATAAAGGCATTTGGTTCTTAGGAATTGGTTATCAAGCATCTTAATCATAACTCTTCAAAAGTTCTACAATTTTCTCCCATTCTTTCTACCATGTCAAAAAAGGGATTGACGAAGAATATATTTATCAGAACAACTCTGCATAAATAATCAGCAAACATTGGAGAAAGGTGCATTATTCTTTTCAAAACATCTAGTAGTTAAATTATGAAAGAATTAATAACTTTAGCAAAATGTGATGTTATGGGTTTACGGTAGGAACATCATTAGAACACCGAATTTTAAGCAAGAGAAAAACATTATGCCATAGATAGTACTCCATTATAAACGTGCGTACAAATCAATCAAAAGAGTCTAAAAGTGCGTATAATTTAACTTTACACTAAAAATTGATGCTGCTTCTCTCAGGGGTATAATAACTGTGTGTAATGCTGCTATAATAATTTCCTCTCGTTTATGCACGTGCAATTAAGAACCAATATTTTCAACTAGTCCTCGATACCAATAGAGATGGGTCGACCTTCAAAAATCTTTATGTCTTGGTTGCAAAACGAATAGAATAATTTACAAACGGATCTTTATCAGAACCACTAGTATGGAATTCTTCAGTACAACAGAAAGATCATGTATAGTAGTCTACTACTTTTAGGTAATACTTCAACTTTATAAAGCATTACACAGAATAATTTACTAATTAATTCCTTTAATGCTATGTTGCCATTCACGAATGAGACCAATACCAGTTGCCTCCTTGTGGTGCCATCGGAAAACCACAAAGCGCTTATTAAATTAAGTTGTGAATCCGACGAATCAATTATTTTATTGCATGTCCACTTCACATTATAAACACGGATAAATGAGAGTTAGATATATACTAATATTATTGTCCGGTTTTCTGGCCAAAACTTTTGCTACTTTTTGGGAAGCTGCCCCTATTGGTTTTTTTTTTTTTTCCTATAATACAGTCACAGTCTAGTCTACAAAGGGTCAATGTTAGATTAGGTCAAGAATCACGGGGGACTAGCTAAGTACTAGTATCCATCATAATAGGGACACATAAAAAGCATAGACAGGGACATTTTCACACCTTAATATGTTTTTGTTAAGACCAATCTAACTACTCGAACTAGAATAAGCAAAACAAAATGGAAATCTGAATACCTTTTGGAATAGCATCAAAAAAAAAAATTACAACGGGGTATGCGCAGATAATAAATTTTCTATACCGATGATACACTGGATGTGGATAACTTGACACATGCGCATAATACATGAGTCAAACAGCTTGACGTATTCTAATTAGATTTATTCGATCAATAAAACTCAATCTCCTTAATCTCCCATACATGCATCTCCTCTATCAGTCGGTGTATTTTTGCTAACATTAAAGATCTGATCCACTTTAGAATCCTGTGCGTGCGTACTGAACTTGTGTTAGGCGCTAATCAACATCCTAAACTTCAATGATTTTTTTATTGCTTCACCGGCAGCAAACTGAATTAACTAATTAGACTTCTTCGTTTACATTTCTTTCACATTAGTGTTGAGGCTCGCCTTAATTTATTGCTACTCGTCAAGAGCATTAAACCCACAAAAGTACGCAAGCCCGACAGTCGAATGTCATATATATACTAGTACATATTTTTCTATTAAGCATACGAATCACATGACTCATATAATGTATAATTATGTCTATTTAGCTGCCTAACAAAGGAATTGCTTGCGTATACCTTGTAAACGTGGACAAATCCCAAGAAAACGGTGGCTAAAAGTGCCCACAAATACATGGAACACCTGGCATCAATTACGTTTTCGGCTGCGTCTTCTATAGGTTGAATTAATTGTTGCTAAAATTAATTCCATGCCATTTTATTGCAATCA
Source organism: Turnera subulata (assembly GCA_028386065.3). Lineage (NCBI taxonomy): Eukaryota > Viridiplantae > Streptophyta > Magnoliopsida > Malpighiales > Passifloraceae > Turnera > Turnera subulata. The sequence goes on from JAKUCV010002385.1 coordinate 47,949, forward strand.
AGATCGTTACCGAACCCGCTGTCTCTTTCCTAGTGATATGATCACGCTTCTATCGTGTACTCTTTATCTTAACAACGTACTGCAGAGACATAGAATAATACCTGGGATGAACTCAATAGCATGTCATGAAGAGTTAATGTTTATGATTTTTTTTTTGATGCTAATAATGTTTATGATTTTAATTAAAACATAATGGAAGATACTCTAGAACTTATCATATTTTAACTCATCACGGATACAAGGAGCGGAAGATATTATGTTTAGAAGGTTTTATCAACAAAAACAAGTCTATGCATGTGAAGAGTAGTTGAACAATGAACAAAAACAAGTCTATGCATATGTGTAGAAGTTTCTTTTTTTCGACAAAAAAAAAAAGCAAGTGAAAGTAAATGGACAAAGACAGCATCTGCTGACATATCTATAACGTCAAGTCTAGTATATAACATCTAAAAGAAAAAAATATTGAAAGTTTTTGAGAGATAATTAAGAAATACAATTTGGTACTTTGGTGGTTAAAGAGCACTATGCTTTTCTTTTTTTTTATTTTATTTTATTTTTTCTGAAAGCAAAAGCATGTATCACGTTATACTTCCACCTTTTATTTTTTTAATATTGACAATATGACAGGAAACAAATAACAGCAAAAGAAAATTTTCATTGTCTATATGATGTTGAAATTGATATGATCCAAGTTATGCGATTGATGGTACGCCAGCAATGGGATTGGTGTTACTCGTTCGGTTTTAGTAATTAATAAATTCTGTTCTGTATATATAATATAAAGAACATTCAACCTCAAGGTACTATTATATACATACTACTTTACCATTATCGTTAGACGATGGTGGAATTCCCATTGCAGGTCAAATTAGTTCTCTCCCAAATCCTTCAATTAAAAATATGTACAAGAATTATAAACTATTTGTCGCCTCTTTTTGTCTCTAAAGAAATGTTATATTTTCTTTCACGTAAAACAGAAAGTTGGTGAAATAAATTTATGTGGTTGGCGATTAGCTTGACAAAAGTTGAAGCAAAGAATAGGGGTTATAAACACCGCGTTCCTATCAGAAGCGGGTCCATTGTTGCATTAACGGCAAGTTCTTCACTATGCCTCTTTTTATTGTGGTTTCTGATTTTGTCCAGGCAGAGAAAGGTTGGAGAGAAAAGAAGAAAAGAAAAACATAAAGGCATGCTCTTCGCCAGAGGCAGCCCCCATATATATTAAAGCATAATTTCTAGTAACAAACAAGTCTTGTAAATTTAACAACTTTATAGCTTTGTAGTACATCTTTTTAGTTTTGCTTTACGTCTCTAAAGCCTAATCTCACACTTTCTCTCCTCACAAGGCTGGATAGAAAATAGTAGTGCTGTACAAAACAGTGATCTAACTTTTAAACTTGCAGTCAGAAACTTACACGTGTAAAAATTAGATAATTATGAACTAGTATTATTTAACTTTTTAATGGAAGTGAAAGTGAAAGTTTTCATCAACAAAAGAAAATGGAGGTGAAAGTAACTCCCATTATGGAAGTGTCATACAAAAAAGGGCACAATAGTAGTGGGCTCAACTTTCACATGTTATAGGAAGACCAAGAAATCTACTAGCTAGCACCGATCCCTGCTTGCTTTATTTAGAAGATACTATCTTTCTATGATACTATAATTACTTGAAGAATTCAATATATTGTTTTCTGAAACTTCAGGTAATTAATCACGAACAGAAAACTGGTACAACTTTATCTGAATGAATTTTCTTTTTCGGATATTCTGAATGATTACTAGCTAGATATGCACTCATTTTTGAATTTCATGTACCTTATTGGTTTATTAAGTTTTGGTTAATGCATAATTGATAAAGAGAAGAATAGAACGAAAGCAGAGTGCCCATAGAAAATGTAGGCAATAATATCGATATAATCAATAGGCATAAAATTCAATAGGCATAATTCACTTTCCTACGAGAATGACTAATAACAAATTTATTCTAGGAAAAAAATGAGCTTTTTATGTTGGATTGGAAATATAAATTCTAGAGCGCAAGTCTATATATAACTGTTGTTTTTGCTCTTTTTACTGGAAAAACTTAAGACATTTCTCTTATTATATTATGTTACAATAATTTCAAAAGCTGCGAAGCAAGAAAAATGTTGAACAGGAAAATATGAACAAAAGATGATATAGTCCAACTTAAAAATATAAATTGCATAGGCATAAAAAAGAACTCACAAATTTAAATGTATATATTTGTATTTTAAATTACGTGATGAGAAAGATCGGATATGTGATATAACCACTCTACTAGTAAAAAAATTTTGGCTAGCTAGCGCTCCACGGGTATGACTGTGAATGTATGAGTAGGAGAACACTGTAAACTCTTACAAACAATTACGACAAAAATATACAAAGCAATCCACCATCTCTACCTAAAACATAAACACATATAGCAGATTGAAGGCTTGAAGATTTACTCTCCTCGACCTTTTACAGGTCATTTATAATTATTTTAAAAAAGATTACCTCTCCTTCGGTAGTGTCTTCCTCATTCTGCATCAATCCCTGTAATTCAACTTCGAACCTGAATTCTGCACATCTTCCTCAGATGGAGTAGTTGCATCTGCTGGCATGTACAAGTACCAAAATTGGCAGCCGTGCCGATATAGATAATACTGATCTTCAAGCTGACCCAACTCTTCCACCAGAAAGAAAACCAAATACTTGTTTCAAGTTCCCTCTGGAAGGCCGAGCTGTTATTGCAAATTTGCAGATGAATACTAATCGCCGCCGCATTTCCCATTTAGTGATATGCGACTCACTGAAAAGCTTTCCATCATCAAATGTTCCTGATACGTAAAACAGAAGTTCAGGAAATGCCTAACATACTAGAATCTAAACATTCATCTTTTTTTCGCAATGGAAAAGGAAGCAGAAAAGAACAAATTGAAAAGACGCAATAAGTTATGTTGTTCAGGAATTGCAAACAAATAATTTTCTTCCGTTTTCCTTTTAGCATGCTGGGGCATCATACCTTCATCGTTGAACAATGATGTCAAAATTGCCAGGCAAACACAGACGCTGATATCCTCACCTGGAAAAACACATGACTGAGGTGTTATTATAAAATAACAGAATACCACAAATAATGACCAAAGAACATGCATCCCAGGCCAAGGTCATAACATTCAAATAAACTTAAAAACTTCACGAAAAGGCAATATCTATAGAAAAATGAGAAACGACATTGCAGTGGTACAGCAGAAACACATGCCGGCCTTCATGCAAGGGCAACAACATAAACACTGTCGTGCATGAACATCTACTTCCTAAAATCTACCCATCTAAGCCCATAAATATTCCATGATTTAATTCGGCAAGCATTAATAATTCCTTACCATCGCGACAACAAACTAGAAGTCTGTTCCCTTTTTGGAGGTTCACTCTCGCAAAGTTGACTGCAGCAGGGAGATTGTTCAAGACAGAGAACCTATCTAGTTTTGAACTCTGGAAAATAGCAGCAAACTTAATTAATGCCACAAAAATAACAAATTTAAAGAAATTATGGAATCAATTGAACTATTACACCCTTATTGTTCGCTCTTTTCTGAAACGTACCACAACAGGAAGATGAAAGTATGCTTCGGCATCTGGAAAGCAGATAGGGATGGACACTTGATCACAGTTCAAAATGCAGTTGACATTAGACGCATGTGTAGCTGCAACATAAAGTAAAACAAGCAGAAGCGCTATCAAGAAACTGTAACCAACATAAGCTTGCAAATAAAAAATAAATAGGAGGAAGGAACCACGGTAGGCATACTAGTGTAGTTATCCAGTTATAAACCATTCAGCCTCAACTTTATATCTGACTGTTTCAGTAAGACAACGACTTCATTCTCCACAACCCTCTGATAGCATAATCGACACAACCTCGAGCACCAGGTGTTTGAAAATACAACTACAGGATTTCTTCTGATTGTAACAATATGACCTCAAATCTCTGGGTATTAAATATGTAAATGCAGTATATTATATGGCTAAATATTATTGCCGACTTATATAACATTGTGCAGGGACATTGATGAAGTTGCTGCCATCATATCTCATGCCTAAAGTTTGCATTCAAGGCTTCCAAACTGACAACATCTTGTTTAATAATCCTATACTGTCATCTAAAGACACAAATTTTGACGTAGCAGACAACCTTAGAATAAATGGCTAAATGGTTGACCCAACTTGAAGATTATTTACTCAAGGATTTTGGACATCAGAAAGAGGATGATTCAGATAATATATGTTGAACGATTATAATAGTATACCAGCTTGAGATGGGCCAACAGCAAGGTTAGTTGTACCAAGCCAAAACACTTTATCATCTACATCAGCAGAATTGAGTGTAGCATCATTGTTAGACATGTTGAAGGCTAATGAGGACTCCATATAAGAAGGATTGTCAATTCCACTATCTGATATCTTTGGAGGCTTGACTGTGATTTGTGGAGCAGTCTGTCCCCTCTGGGCGCGATAAACTCTATCCTTTTCAACTATATCCGCTACCTTCTGATTACACACATCTGGCCCTGAACTAATAATATCATAAGCGTGTTTCCAGAAATGACTAGGTGACAGCCCCCTCGCCCAACTTTCTTCATCGTCTCCGGCACCAGCTATGTAACGCCAGCTGAACTCCGAGGTAGTCCTATGCTGAAAAACACCATCCGAGGCAGAGGCAGAGACGAGTATAATCGGAGTAAAATCCCACGAACTCTGATGAGGCACTTCATTCAGCCAGATCACACTCCTCTGCGATATCCACAGAGGCCTCAACGGCTTCTTCAAGGAGAAAGCAATTGACGCTATATCAGCTCCACTTGACTCTAACTGTTTAGTCCACTCCTCTAAACGCTCCTCAATCTCGGCCTTCTCTTTGATGGAAACCCAATTAGGGAGGTGAAGTTCACAGTCCCAATTATCAGGATCAGCCAATTTTGTATCTTTTATTAATTCCTCCTATCGAAATATAAAACAGAACATATTTAATGGAAGAAAGACATGTAAACAACTTCTCAAAAAAAAAAAAAAAAAAAAACAGAGGATAGTATGTATAAGAACAGTAATCAAGACCACCTGCACCTCAGGCATGTTTTTGATATGATTGGCAACAGCCCTATTCAAAACGCAAGTCCAGATGGGTATTGTTTTTGACATACTATCAGGGAACCGCTTCCCTTTCCGGGTCGAATCAACGACCATACACCCACCTTTCTGTCCTAACCCATCACCAAAAAAAAAAAAAACAAGCTGCCCTCAATAACCACACAACAGAGACAACAAACAACGTGAAGAGCAGAAGAACAATAGATTGACTGTTTAAAGCATTACGTACCAGCAAGCAGGGCGACGTGTAGGTTGAGGCGGGCGGTGTTGAAGGACCAGTTATTGGTGTGGCCGTCGGTGGACTTGAAGTAACAGGTGGAGTGGAAGGCGGGAGAGTACCAGAGGCCACAGCGGAGGTTGGCGAGGAGAGGGAGGTCCGGCCATAACTGGGAGATTTCTCCGACGAAGATCGAGTCCTCGTAGATGGATCTAAGTGCGTTGTATAGACTGTTTTCCCGGCGTTTTATGGTTCTCGCCGCCCTGTATATGCTTATCTTCCCATCTCCATCCTCCATGTCCATGTTTTTTACCATAAATAAGATTGTCGCGGCGGCCGTCGTCCGACTCTAACGGAACCCAAAACCGAAACCAAACCTAGATTGTTTTGTCAGGCAGTTAAAAGGTAAAAGGTTTGCTTACTGGTATATTTCATTACACGACATGGTCAAGACAAACTAATTGGCATGAGGTGTCGTCCGATGAATGGCGTGTATAGAACTATGGATTACGTTCGTTGTACTTTGGAACGACTTGTACTACCGAAGGCGGTTAAAGAAAATAGTACTACTACTACTACTAGTAGTAGTTAACGATTTTACCTTTTTCGAACAAAAAGACGGTTTTACTTTTTGAAGGTTTTAAACCGACTTTATTACTTCACATGCGTGCCGATGTTCCTGTACCAAATCGGATGTGCACGTGGCTTAAGTTAGATGTTGCAGTTTTTAACTGACGGTTAGGTGGGGCCCAAGGGAGTGACACCCGGAGCTACATCTCGTCATCTATCTCATGGTCAATGTAAGAAGAGGAGACTCGACCTGTCGATTACTTCATATTTTTTCCGACAAGAGTAGAGTACTTCATATTCTTCAAGTTTGTTTCGCATCGGTTGCAGGGGAAGTTAATTCATGAAATGTCGCTAAATTATAGTATTAGATAGTAAATTCTTGATGAAAATACAAAATTAATTACCAAACAGAAACAGTATTTGTTTTCCAGATGTAAATAGGTAAAGGAAAGCCGTGGTTTGTTTGTTTATTATTCCAACAAGTCTAGAGGATATATATAGATTAATTTTCGCCTGTAGATATATATAATAATTCTTCTTCTATCTGGTCTGCTTGGGTGCATTCTTGAGTAATCCGGTGGAGACAGAAGAAGCAGGAGTGATGGCCTTTCTTATCTTGAAGATGTTCCAAGCAGTGTTAGCGCAATGCCCTGTGGTCGCAAGCACATCTCCTGTGGCCTCCCCTGCACTTTCACCATACCTGTTTGTTTTATGCAAAAACATCAAAACAAATATAGCAGTTTCAACAAAACCTGTTGTTTCTAATTCATACTGGAGTGCCAAGTTGGTTTTGCAGGTGATTGATAGATTTACCTGTTGGCAACCATTCTGGTTGCGGCACTGGAGGTTGCAGATAGAGCTTGTTTTTCAGCAACTTCAGCAGCATCCAAGATCTTGTCTGTAGTTTAATAGTTTTCAAGATTGGGAATTTTGATCAACACTAATCTCTTCTTCAAATATGAATGTTACGTTGGATTTGGGTTTTTACCGATAGCATCCAGTGAAGCCAGGAGGACCTCTCCAGGAGCTGAGGCTAGAAATGCCTTTCCTGCTTGGGAATTCACCAGGGGCGCCATCAAGGAACCAGTGGCAGCCCCAACACCATTAAGCGTGGCCTTGCTTAGGCTTTCTGTTTTCTTTGATAGATCTCTCACACTTTGATTGAGAGTAACAACAACAACAAAAAAAAAAAGCAACCATTTTATCAGTTTATTTCAGGGGAAATTTCTTTGTACTCGAAAGGAAAATTATAATGAAATATTATGACTGGGGGTGTACCGCTTCAAGTTTAAGCTGCGGTCCTCGGCACCACCACTACTCTTCCTGTGGGTTGTATTAGCTATCATAACATTTTTCGCCTCCGAAGCTGGAGATAATATCGCCTCTGCTCCGCTAAGTACCTGTTTTCCCACTTCTTTCTTCAGATTAGCTAAGGATATAGATAAATTGCACCTATACTGTGTCTAATATAAACAAAACTTCCATCTTTTTCAGAAGTGTTCATCCACCGATGCGACCTCAGGAAGTCAAAGATATGTAAATGATTGCCAGCCATTGGAATTATTTATTTCTTGGTCTTGCCTGCAGTTCCTATTTACTGACAAAAGGTCAAACAAGAAAGCGATTTTTTTCATATGTGTGGATATCGGTGTTGCTATGATCAGTTGGCAATTTTGTTTCACATATGATCCCATCTACTCCTGCGACCATGATCTGGCAGGTAAATTGGCATTTGTACAGCAAACTATGATTAGATCACATATTTTACTTTTGTTCTCCTAGTATTCATGAGTAATCCGGTACCAAATATCATCACACAACGCAAGACTAACATATTTGCTTGTTCCAGTTTAAACTTCAAGCAAGGAAAACTGACCTGATTGCTGTAAGTATTGCTGCACATGAAAATGCCCCTGACAATCTGACCAGTTCCCTGAGCGATAGCCTTTGCCAAAACATTGTTATAATCCTCAATTTTTGGAGCAAACTGCTTCCAATCAATATTTCTATTACCAGTTGATGTGCAACTTGAAAAGCATGCATGTTCATTCAGGAATGAATCAAGTGAGGGCAAATAGCTACTGCACTCATCCAGAAACGTCACCCCATAGCTAAGAGTATCACCATCTTTCATAGGCAAAGAAAACAGATAGTGAAGGGAATCAAGCTTTACAACAGGCTCATCCTTTGTCAGTGGCCATTGAAAATCATCACCTACTTTTATTACGGTAGCAACAGAAATGTTTTTGTCCAAGATCCTAATGATGGAGAACCTTCCTTTGGCAAGTTCTTCAGCTTCTCCTCCATCCACCAGAACAACCCTACATGCTGGAATCTGCAATAGAACTTCTTGCTTGATAGTTTTGGCATCTGGGGCCTTTTGTTTTGATGACATATCAGGAGTGCCATGCCTGAAATAACCCATTTCTGAAACTCTTTGTTTCGTTTGAAAGTTTGTTCTGGAGAAAGGAAGAATTTTTTATACAAGTTGGTGACGCAGGACGAGAATGAAAGAAAGTAGGCTAGTTTAAGACTAACCCTACAAAGGGGCTTAGAGAATTCACCAAATTAAGAAGAAAAACACTCGCTGAGAGCATAAAACAAAAATTGATAATACTAAATATAATGACTATCTTTACCATAAGTTGGCTAGTGCTTCTTATATAGAGTTCTAAGCAAGTAGTATATCATAGAATAACTTAACTTGCACAAAAAGAAAAAATAAATAAGAAAAATAAAAATTAAACAAAATCCTAAAGATTAACCTTTCATATCTTTTCTCAAAAAAAAAAAAACCTTTCTTATCTTATTTAATAATCCTAATGAAGGAAGAAACAAATTTAATGGTTGTAAATACCTTTTTCCTAGATTTTGGCCCTCGTCAGTTGGAGAGGAACACAGAAAGAGATAAAAAGCATTTTCTAGGTTAGAAGATAGAAAGCAGTTTTGGATCGACACAAAGACATTAACTCTTTATTCTTTTCAACTTTATTCTACTCCCAACGAATCTTTTCAACTTTTTTCTGCACTTCCGACCTAAGGTTGTGGTACTTTTTTTAGGTGAAAATTGAAAACCTGAAAGCTTGAAAGGTTGTATCTTGGCAACCACAAAATTGCGCATATCAGAAAAGGAATACTTGTGCATTTGTCTTCGAGTGTTACCTCCCAGCAATTCCTTGCGTCAGGAAATCCTCAGCTTAAATGGAAGAATGATACCCAATAGTTCTTTTTTCCACAACACAAGTATATACACACCAACTATATATTCAGATACAGATGTCCAAATGAGACTTCCATAAAATGGTCATGAGTAAATATAAACAGAACCAAAGGCATTGTTTCATATTTTCGTTTCTGCAAAATAAAATTCACACAGGTGCTCAAAATCGCCTATTTTCTAGTCTTTGCTGCATTCTTGAGCACACTACTGGAGACAGATGATGCTGGATTGATGGCTTTTCGTATCTTGAAGACATTCCAAGCAGTGCTAGCACAATGCCCTGCAGTTGCAAAAGCATCCTCCGCTGCCTCCCCAGCATTTTCTCCAAACCTAGAGAACAGGAAAATACAAGTAGTTAGCAATCCTAACAGTATTTCCAATAGTATGGAGCAATGTTTTCCTACTAAGGAAAATAGAAAATCATCTTACAAACAGTATCAGGAGTTCAGCTATCCCATTCTTAAGCAATACACACTCAAATGCACGGTCTGGTCACACATATATGGTGAAGCATTTGGTTGGTTATTACCTATTAGAGATCATTCTGGTTGTAGCCTGTGAGGTTGCAGATAATGCTTGTTTTTCAGCAACTTCAGCAGCATCTATAATCTTGTCTGCATTTGGCAAAAGAATGGACAATGAGGGCAGCACAACTTCTCTTTGAACAGTCTAAGCATTTTAATAGAGTTTGTACAGTAGACGAAAGAGAACAAATGCCTCAACAATAGAAAATTTTGCAGGTTTTGGCTTTCACTTACTAACAGCATCAAGAGAAGCTAGGAGGACTTCTCCTGGAACCATGGATAGGAATGCTTTGCCTGCTTTTGATTTAACCAAAGGTCCCATAACCGATCCAGTTGCAATACCAACACCATCTAGCATAGCTTTGCTCAGCTTTTCTGTCATCTTCGACAGCTTTCTCACACTAAATGATTTGACAGTAAAAGGCAGAAATTATATGCATTAGAATAAAAGGAAAAGTTTTTAACCTCTTCACATATTGTGTTGAAAAGAAATTGTTCTTATCTTTGGATACCGTTTCAAGCTTTTGTTGACTTTGCCCTTCCTTGCGGGCCCAACACTTCTGCCGCTGCTAATTTCTCTAGCTGTAGCACCACTTTTTCCCTCCTCTGCAGCACGAATTAGAATCATTTCTCCTCCCTTGTGGACCTGCATTTTCCCATCCCTAAATTAGAATCGCTCTCCATGTTGGAAGCACAAACTCAACCCAAATGCTTAAGCTGATTGACGAAGATCAATGAATAATTTTGTACTCTTAACTATATCCAACGACGAACATTACTCATCATTTCTCTTTTAATTCATAATCACAACGATACAGTTCCTTCAAACTACTTGAATGTATATAACTTTAAAGAAAAACAAAAGAAAAGAAAAGAAAAGAAATAAAAACAGCCCTCCAGTTTACAGATTTCTTTGTCAAGTTATGATTAAAACAAACCTGATTAGCATATGCATTGCTACATTTGAAGATGCCCTTGACAATGTGGCCAGTGCCTCCAGCGATGGCCTTGGCTAAAACATTATTATAAGCTTCAACATTTGGGGCAAATTCTTTCCAGTCAACATTTCTGTTCTTAGCTGATGCAGAGGCAGAAAAGCACGAGTTCTCACTCAGAAAAGAATCCAGCAACCCCAAACTGCCACCGCACTGCTCCAAGAAAGTAACTCCATAGCTGAGAGGATCTCCATCTTTCATAGGAAGCGAGAACAAGTAGTGTAAAGCATCAAGCTTGACAACCGGCTCATCTTTTGTCAAAGGCCACTGAAGATCATCGCCAACTTTCACTATTGTTGCAAGAGATACATTCTCGTCCGAGATTCTAACAAGCTTGAACTCCCCTTTTGCAAGTTCTAGAGCCTCTCCTTCTTCCATAAGATGAGCTGTGCATCCTGGGAGTAGCAAAAGAGTTTCCTCTCTTAGATTTCTGGGTTCTGGGATTTCTTGCTGATATTGTGGTGGAAATGTAGCTTCGGATGCGGCAGCTTCCAGGGTAGAGGTGGATTTAGAACTCTTTGTCCTGAAACAGCCCATTTTTTTGTGCTTGCTTGCTTTCTTTCTCCTGAAGTGAGAGCGGCTTGAGGGTCTAGTTTGTCAAAGAAGAAAATGAAGGATGAGAGGAGATTGGTGTAGAAAGAAAGTTGCGTTGTAATTGATTCTTTTTCTTTTATTCTTTGTGACTTTATTCTATTCCTGATGAATGATATATACACTTACGGCTGCACTGTACACCTTTCGGTGGAAGGAAACTATATATATAACCTTTTACATCTTTTTAAGATGATTTTTTCCATACTAATTACTATGCAATAGCTAGCTGAGCAGTACAATGCCGATCAGTGATCACTGATCCTAACCCCAACTAATGAAGCAATATGATACTAGCAACCCTCACAGGTGATTAGTGCATTATTCTTCTAACAGTTTTTTTCTTGCGATTCTATTAACAGTTCAATCTTTAACAGTTCAAACTTCAAATTAGTAGATTGGGTCCTGTAGGTTTAATTAATCAATTAGTTAAATCTCAATTTCCATTATTACTCTTAGCCTAAAGATTATCATAATACAGCATTTCCTTTCCAAGTCTCAGGATCATCTTTCCCGTAAAATTTTATTATGGGAATTTTTAAGTTTGATTAATTATGATCCTTTAGCAGGGAGGGACCCAGGATTTCTCATTTGGGGTCTAAGTCTTATTAAAAAAACAAAATCATAAAATTGAAATAAAATAAAATATAAATTCATCATGAAACGTCCCGACCCGTATTTACCGTACATAGTAAACACGTGTCGGAACTGTGACGACCCAACCAAACAAGCCCAGCATACAGTGTGAACAACAGGAAGCTGGCTCAACAGTCCAAAATGTAAACATCAGGAATCTGGCCCTTCGGCCCAACATCAAAACATATCACCCGAACCCGGGATCATCTACAACATCATAATCGGCCCAATGGCCCAACAATAGCAATATAATGCACAACAGAAGACTTAATAACTCACAAAGACACTGTATGCAACACTGATGCAAACTATGGATCCGAGTCATGTCCAAGGGATAACGCTGCAGCCTGTCTGGAATGCAACATACCTGAACCACAAATAACTCAACCTACGGGATGAAAGCCCGCAGGTGAGGGGTGAGTCCGAAGTGCCCACCAGGTAAAACCCATAAGCAAATATACATATACAACAACCGTAAATTCCCAAGTCACATCACAAACAATCAACTAAGGTTCACACGAACCTTAAATGACACACTTGTGATTCTAGACACGCTATTTTAATTTTATTATCAGGGCCCCTATCACAAGTTAAATGATGGCCGTCGCCTGGTAGTCAAGCTAGCTAGCCCGTGGACCTCGCCCTGGTACCTCCACGTAAAACTGGCACAGACAGGGAGCAGACCCCAAGCACACTCTCCCCCAGCGCCTAAAATAAAAACTGGTACAGACAGGGAGCAGACCCCAAGCACACTCTCCCCCAGCATCATAAAAATAAGACTACCATCTGGCTATTCCAACATTTAACTGTGACTTACTAGATGTCTAAGTGTATCCATTTATTAATATTACCATTTTAGTCTTGATACCACAATACTGTTAACCAACCATCAACTCATTATCCCGAGCAGGCTCGCAGCCTCTCCGCTCGTCTGGATAATACAAACTTATTCCAACTATTCCCATACTAGTACCCTCGGTATTCAACTTACATAATTTTCACAGTCAACAACCACAGTAATAACCTATTAATACCAACATTCCTACTATTACCAATAACATCAACAGTAGCATCAATTCAACAACATCAACAGCAATAAATTCCAATTAAATTCATCTCACAACAACTATTCACAGCCACAAAGAATTATTCAAGCATATAACACAACAATAAACAAACAGCAACTTGGTACTACGGGCAGTATATAAATATTTACTTATCCTCACCTTAGCCGATTTTCTATTCCTGATAGTCCTCGAAGTGTTCCGGCTCAGGCTCCTTGGGGTACTGCTCGTTATCGATTCCTATATAACACATAGTATGCACACATATAAGATGCACAGTAAATGACATGCAAGTGACAACTAGTATTGTAACCGTAAAATGCTAGCCGGCTCGGTTATCGTCTCGGGTTATATTCTGTTATCATCATCATTCACCATTTAATTCCAAGTCGAAAATAATATATACTATCCAGGTATTATTCCAGTATTATATTTTGATATTCCTTTCCAAGGTATTTTTCATGAAAATAATTATTTATCATATCATATGAAAATATAATTAAAATAATTTTCTGAAAATGATAACGTACATATACATTTCCAAAAGTTATTCCCAAAATAATTTTCATAAGAATTATATATATTTTTTTTTCTAAAAATTATTTATCATAATATAATTTCCAAGAAATTATAATCATATATATATATATATATATATATATATATTCAAAAGATGTTTTCCATAACGTATCTATACCTATATATTTTTCAAATCAATATATTGTCTCATATTTACTTTCCAAAAAGAAATACATTATATGTCAAAGTAATATACCCATTATACATATGTATACCTGAATAATTATTTCCAGAAAATATAATTTATATAAGCTATTTTTTTCAAGAATATATATTTTATTATATATATTTAATTCGGACTGGGCCAAAAACTAAGCCCGACCTCAAACCCCCAGGGCCCAACTGGTTTAGCCCACGCCTAGGCCAAACCCAGCCCACAAACTCAGCCCGCGACACCAGCCCACAACCCGCGATCCAACCAGAACTCGGGTCTACCCGACCCGCGACCCACTCATCCAGGTCACCCACACCCACGGGCTCACCTCGGGAGAAGCAGAGGCGGCGACGAACGGACGAGATGCACATGGAACGGCGAAATCGGGCGTCGACGGCTGCGAGGAGGCGACTATTCGCTGGTGGTGTTCGCCGGCAACAGCAGCAAACAGGGAGGATCCGGGCGGCTTGCTCGTCGGCGTGCAGCAGCAAGGAAGAGCGACGTCGGCTGGGTCTGATGGCGGCTGCGATGCGTCGGAAGGAAGAGGAGGAGAAGGGTGGCGTCGGTGCGTGAGGTTGCAGGTGGCGGCTCGGGTGGTGGTGTCGGGCGGCCGGTCCTCCTCTTCCTTTTTTTTTCTTTTACTTATTTTCTCTCTTTCTTTTTTTTTTTAGTTTCCTGCATTTTTTTTCTTTTTTTTCCTCTTCTTTTTTTTTCTTTTCCTCTCTTTTTTTTCTCTCCTTTTCTCTCTTTTTTTTTCTTTCTTCTTCTTCTTTTTTTTTTCTTCCTCTCCTCTTCCTTTCCCCTTCTTCTGCCTGATTTTTTTTTAAAAGTTGTGAATGAACTGTTCAACCTGTGAACATTCAATAATGCAGCTTGTCTGCATTATGGAGCGAGTCCGGTCCGGACCCGAAAATAACTGATACCCCCTTAGTTATTTTCCGGTGTGATTTTCCGAAAATTCCGGGACCCGAAAAATACCGACTTAGGCCCGAAAAATCCACGAAAAAATCTCGAGAGCGGGAAAACTCTCGGTTACGAAAAACGACGCCCGATTTACCTTGAATTAATTACCCAAGATTAAATTCAAAGGTAAATCACTGTATAACGACTTTTACAGTCCCGATAAAAACCAAATTTTTACCCGGGCTGTTACAGTCTACCCACCTTAAAAAGAATTTCGTCCCCGAAATTCCGTCTTATCCATGGGTCCTACCACGATAAGCTTCTGGCACACTCTGCCATGTGTCCAAACTCAACCCGAGATACCGCTTATACCCTTAAGTGACATCTCCTCCGCTTATATAAACCGAACCTCATGACTGGCAAACTCACACACAGCCATGGACTCTCCAATCCGATCTCGAACTACCTCAGACTCCGAGAACAACAGCTATATCGGCGGCACTGCTTTCCCGACAAGCTCCGATGAAGAACCTCCCAAGAAGCGGTTCAAAACCAACATCATCGGCCAGAAGGAACACATGGTCGTCTCTAGCAGACGGCGAAAGAAGCGTGCCATCAAGAAAGCTGAAGATCGAAAGGGCAAAGTAACTGCTGAAAGTAGCACTCCGCAGCAGACACTGACGCAGTTGAACGTCTCACTGAACGTACAAAAGCTTGTAAAAGATTTTGAGAAGCAAGTAACTCCTTAGAGTACTTCTTCTCTGTTGTAAACCGTTATGAAATAAATAAAATAAGTTTTCTCTTTAAATCAAAATTCTTATGTTACGAAATCTTATGTTAAACGGAAAATCAAAACATCTCAAGGCAAAACAAACTTAACAATAAGAATATAAAATCAAACATAAAGAAGTTAAAAATAAAATTCGTTTAACAAAACCAAAACATAAAGAAATTAAAACAAAAAAAACATGTTTTCACGCTCAGCACTCTAGATCGATCGTAAACATCCTCGATCCCGAGAAACGTAATGTACACAGCTAACGGTGACGTCTGCTTCCTCAAAAGAAACGATACCCACTTGTTCACAAATTCCGCATGAGCCAAAAACGTCTGTCAAGACAACGTATACCTCCATGATGTCCGAACAGGTGCAAGCTTGTCGCACATGCGCTCTACTCGAGGTGCGGTCCTATCAGTCTAGCCTCAACGGTCACGGATGCATGTGATAAAAGATGCAAGAAAATATAGAAAAGCCATAAAAAGAAACGCCAAGGTAGCCAGGGAGTTAGAAAATCGCGAGATGGAAAGGGCTGAAAAACACTGGCATTTGTAGCCCGAAAAACGTATAAAGTAACGAAGCAATAAATAAAGCAACGGCAAAATTTTCAAAAAGCAAAATCTTGAAAATCGAAAACAGTAATCACGCTCCCATAAGAGTATAAAAGACGGAGCGGTGAGGTGTAAATCATCAAAAGCTTCTTAAAGCAAGCAAACGCTCAGGCAAGAAAACCTCAAAACTCAGAAAAACAAACACCATGAAACACCCGTGTCCCAATTTTACAAATAAAAAACTTAATCGAAAGGAATTTACCAAATTGCCCCTGAAACCTAGGACACAAAATCCAATACCAAAACATTATCCAAAAATCTTAATAATCCGAGATGTCATAAAGAACAAAAAAAACAAACCAGCTTAACAAGCCATAAATCAACCCGGCATCCTGCCGAAACATCATCAAATATAAAATCCCGGCAACCCGCCGATAAAGTAATCGAAATCAATAATGACATCTCAACAAAATCCAATGCAGCGGAAGAAATAATCAAAGTAAAAATAGGAGAAGTAAAATGATATGCAAGTCGACTCTGTGGATCCAACCGGGAGATGAAGCACAGCTACCTGCTAGGATATCCACGTCCGTACTCCGGAAAGGAAGTAAGAGACTGCATGCTAACTAAGAGTCTGAAAAACAACGGTGGCGATTATGTGAGTCGCCTACTCAGTGAGCAGTATAAATCTAATTAATGTAGATGTGCAAGGCAACTTCGAAAGGAAAGTAGAGCAACAAACACAAGTAAGCAAACACACAATAACCAGTACTAACATGCCAACCACATAAAACAGACAGTTTATATTTTTCATCTGTTGTGTGTTAAGTTTTATTACTTTATATATATTATTCAGGGCCCCCTACTGTGTGCGCCGAGCTCGGTCCCGTCTCATGAGACAACCAGGGCGAAATCCCAAAATAACCAGGCATAAAGCCCAAATATCACCATAGAGAGAGAGAGAGAGAGAGAGAGAGAGACAGAGAGACAGAGGGAGGTAGAAAGGGGAAGGTAGAAGGAGGGAGGTAGAAACCGGTCATCACAGACCCATATGCTAAACCGCATATACCATGCTATCCCCCATGCAAACCCGAGGGGTATCACTTCCCGCTCGAACCAACCGGTCATTAGCACACAGTAGCCTATCTTCTACTGTACATTATTCTTATTCATACTAATAAGTTCATGTGTGCCAAGAGTTGTGATTTAACAGGGTTGTGTGAATTATTACCTCAATCAAACATCCGGGTTTCAACCCACAGTACATCACACAGATCACCCAAAATCACTCCACATGTTATACTCCATAACATTTTAAAATCATACCCATCCGGCAAATAGAAACACATAGGCACACAATACAGATCACAGCATGTTAGCAAACAAGGCATGCAACTCAAACAGACCAATCTAACAAGCACATGCATACAAACATAAAAAGACTTATAAAGTCACCTCAACGACGATTATCCTGTGGAGCTTTCCCCAAGACAGATCCTCCAGCTCCCGAGGTATTACCCGTGCCTGAATATCGGCACACACAATAATTACAAACAATTACAATAAGCCGTGCATGCATGATATTATATGCTCAACTGAATAGAACCTGACCCAATCTACCCGGTTAAGTAATTTTAGGGTCTAAGCCCAAAAGGGTAACTCTAAAGAGATCGGGACCTAAGGTGCTCCGGGCTTAAGCCCAACTAAGTCCATAAATAATTCCCGAGCCTAAGGCCCATTCATTATGTCCTTAACGAGTTCCCGGGCCTAAAGCCCATCTAAGTCTAAAATCGAATCCCGGGCCTAAAGCCCATTATAAAGTTGGGCTTAAAGCCCGTTACCCAAGTCCAAAGGTCATCAAATTAAGTCATAAAATCTCATTACCGGGCCTGGGCCCGATTTAGACTAATTACCATTTAAGGGTTTTACCCGAGCCCGAGTTACCGTCCTAAAGGTTTTACCCGCGTCGGACAAACCGGTCACAAGCTACTCGCTTCCAACTCTCGGTTTCTACTAAATAAAATACAATTAGTACAACCCAATTCAGAATAAATAATACATGCCATGAGTGTACAACAAATTATACATCAGGGTAATACCGTTAAATGCCGAAACAAAACCCGAGCCCCGCCGGATTCTGGTGACCTTGTCGGAAAAATCCAAACAGCTCTCAAAACGAACCCAACAAAACAACCAAGGCCCTACAACATCCAAAACCAACGTTCAACCCACAACATCCGAATCAAACAACACAGCACCTATTGATCTTCACAACGATTAACAAGGATTTGGGAAAGAGAGTCCTTACCCGGAACACTTGCTGCAAGGACCGAGTCTGCAACCAAGATCCACAGTTGCCGGCACACGTTCCAGAATTCCAAACCTGTTTGTCTAGAACAGCTCTGCCGGCCCACAACAGCCCCAACCCCGCTGCCGGAGCAACCACCACCCGATCGGGACTCAACCCAACCAACACAACCCGACACAAACTCCGGCCACCATTACACACAACGCCAACCACTAAGGAACACCAAACACACACACGCACGAATAACACAACCATCCGCCACCGCCATGACGAGCCCAGCTGCCACCCACAACACCAAAGAACCCATCAACCAAAAAAAAAACCGAAATCGAGAAAAGAAAAGAGGAGATAAGTAAATGGAAGGGAAGAGGGAGAGAGAGTCGGCTTACCCGACTGATAGCGGCGGCGACCTCGTCTCAAAAGCGACAGTGTCGATTAGTGCACAAGCCGGCAACGCAAGGAGGACGGGTCGAGACTTGGTGGCAGCGGCGACTGGTGTTTCAGGCACAGCAAGGGACGATTGGGGTGAGGAGGTTTCGTGGGAGAGAGAGAGAAGGGAGAGAGGAGAGAAAGAGAAATAGAGGGGGTCGGCTGCGGCAGGAGAGGAAGAGAAGGAAGAAGGGAGAAAGAAAAGAAAAGAGAAAAGAAAAAAAGAAGGAGAGGAGAGGAGGCGGCTAGGGTTTGGTCGGCCTGGGTGAACGACTTGTCGTTCACTTAGGCGCGGTCAACCCTGGCTGCCCAGTCAACTCTTTTTTTTTTTCCTTTTATTAGAACGACGTAGTTTTAATTACAACTACGTTAAAACCCCGTTTCACCCCGAAACAAGCCCCCGTTTCCGACGAAACTCAAACCCCTTATAATGCCAACCTAAAAACATCATTTCCAAGGAAAATAATTTATTCCCATAACCAAAAATCCAGAAATTCCTCAAGGGCATAATTGGAATAAAAATTCCGAAAATTTTATAAATCAAATTATGAAAATTCGGGGCGTTACAGTTCTACCCCCCTTAAGAAAATTTCGTCCTCGAAATTTCAAGATATGAAAATCAGAACAGATGTAGATACTGCTCTCTCATATGGGACTCAACCTCCCAAGTGGCCTCATTCGGAGAATGACGGCTCCATCTGACCCGAACCATAGGAATGGTACGACTCCTCAACTGTCGCACCTCCTTAGCCAAAATTTCCACCGGCTCCTCAACATACGTCAAATCCTCAGAAACCTCCACCTCTGTCGGGGATACAACATGACTAGGATCAGACCGATAATGCCTCAGCATCGAAACATGGAATACATCATGTATGCGCGACAGCTCCTCCGGTAAAGCCAACTTGTAGGCCAGCGGACCAATCCGCTCCATGATCTCATAAAGACCAATATAACGAGGGCTCAACTTGCCCTTCCTCCCAAATCGGATAACACCTCTCCAGGGAGGAACACGGAGGAAAACTCTGTCATCTACACTGTACTCCATCTCCCGACGATGCTTATCGGCAAAACTCTTTTGCCGGTCCTGAGCAGCTCTCATGCACTGCTTAACCACCTCGATCTGATCAACAGTCTCCTGAACTAGGTCCAGACCAACTACCTGTCTCAGACCTTCCTCATCCCAACAAATCGGACTACGACACTTCCGTCCATATAAAGCCTCATAAGGCGCCATACCGATACTGGAGTGATACCCGTTGTTATAGGCAAACTCAACTAACAGTAATGTCTCATCCCAAGGACTACTGAAGTTGAGCACACAAGCTCTAAGCATATCCTCTAGTGTCTGTATAGTCCTCTCTGACTGCCCATCGGTCTGCGGATGGAATGCAGTGCTGAAATTCAGCTTAGTACCCAAAGCTGACTGTAAGCTCTTCCAGAAATGGGAAGTAAACCTCGGATCCCTGTCCGACACAATGGATAGTGGAACTCCATGTAGACGGACAATACCCAAAACATATAACCTCGCCAGCTTATCCATTGTGTCCGTCTGCTGAATCGGTAGGAAATGAGCTGACTTGGTCAACCTGTCAACAATGACCCATATGGCATCATGTCGACCCCGGGTCCTCGGTAACCCGATCACAAAGTTTATAGTGATATGCTCCCACTTCCACTGCGGAATAGTCAAAGATCTCAACTTGCCGGCAGGAGCCTGATGCTCGGCCTTCACCTGCTGACAAGTTATACACCGAGCCACAAACTCCGCAACATCCTTCTTCATCCCAGGCCACCAATAATGACTCTTCAAGTTCTGGTACATCTTGGTGCTACCAGAATGCATAGCATATGGCACTTTATGCGCTTCATCCATGATCCTTCTCCTCAAATCATCGACATTCGGAACACACAACCGATCACCGGTCATCAAAGCACCATCCTCCCGGACGTAGAAACTAGAACTCTCTCCACCGAGAGCCTTATCCCGCAACTCCGCTGAATGAGGATCACCAAACTGCAACTCCATGATCTTATCCCGCAAGGTCGACCGGATGCTCAAACTGGCAAGCAACGCCCCAGTAACATCCACCTCCAACTGTGCATCCAACGACCTCAGCTCCACCAAGGAAGGCAAAGCATAAGAAACTAAGTCCTCATCCGTAGAAGCCACTCTCTTCCGGCTCAATGCATCTACAACAACATTGGCCTTGCCCGGATGGTACTCAATAGTACAATCATAGTCCTTCAGAACCTCAATCCAGCATCTCTGCCTCATATTAAGCTCCCTTTGGGTCATGATGTACTTCAAACTCTTATGATCTGTGAAAATCCGACACTTCTCACCGTACAAATGGTGTCTCCAGATCTTCAGAGCAAAGACCACAGCAGCTAACTCCAGATCATGGGTCGGATAGTTCCTCTTGTGAGTTCTCAACTGTCTGGAGGCATAAGCAATCACCCGACCCTCCTGCATCAAAAAACATCCCAAGCCTAGACTAGAAGCATCACTGAACATCGTATACTCCACTCCGGGTCTCGGAACAGTCAAAACCGGTGCAGAAGTCAACTGACTCTTCAACTCCTCAAAACTCTTCTGGAAACGGTCATCCCAAACAAAGGTATAGTCTTTCCTCAACAGTTTAGTCATAGGACCCGCTATTAAGGAAAAACCCTCAATGAACCTCCGGTAATAACCAGCAAGTCCAAGGAAACTCCGTATCTCAGGTACATTCTTCGGTGGCTCCCAATCCATGATTGCCTTAATCTTGGCCGAGTCCACCTTAATGCCATCACCGGACACAATATGCCCAAGGAATGCGACCTCATCCAACCAAAACTCACACTTGCTGAGCTTGGCATAGAGTTGTTCTTCTCTCAACCTCTGCAAAACCTGCCTCAAGTGGTCCTCATGTTCGGCCTTACTACTCGAGTAGACCAGAATATCATCAATGAACACTACCACAAACCGGTCCAGAAATTCATGGAAGACCTATTGTATCATACATATGAACACTGCCGGTGCATTCGTCAGACCAAATGGAACAACCACAAACTCATAATGACTATACCGAGTGCGGAATGTGGTCTTCGGTATGTCTTGCTCTGCAATCCGAACCTGATGGTAACAAGATCGCAAGTCAATCTTCAAGAACACAGATGCACCCTGCAACTGATCGAATAAGTCATCGATCCTAGGCAAAGGATACTTGTTCTTCACAGTCACCTTGTTCAACTGCCTATAGTCCACACACATCCGCATACTGCCATCTTTCTTCTTCACAAACAAGACCGGGGCACCCCAAGGTGAGATGCTCGGTCTAATGAAACCCTTATCCAACAACTCCTCCAGTTGTTTCTTTAACTCCTGAAGTTCTGTCGAAGCCATTCTGTAGGGCGGTATAGAAATAGGTGCAACTCCCGGTACCAAGTCCACTGTATACTCCACCTCCCGCTCCGGAGGTAACCCCGGTAGATCATCAAGAAATACATCAGGAAACTCCCGAACAATCGGAATCTCCTCCACTCCAGGTACTGGTACCGAAGAATCAACCACATGAGCTAGAAAAGCATCACAACCTTCTTGGATCATCCTGAAAGCTTGGTTGGCCGAGATACAACACGCCAATAGGGCTCTTCGCTCTCCAACGAACACCATCTATGCCCCAACAGAGAAGACAAAGACACCTCCCTGGCCCGACAATCAACTACTGCTTGGTGTCTGGATAACCAATCCATGCCTAAGATAACATCAAACTCTCCCAAGTCTATGACAGCAAGATCAGAAGGAAAACTCTCACTATCATACTCTATCGATACATCTCTACAAACTCGATCAACAACTACTATATCACCTGTGGGTAAACGGACTCTCAGGGGTCTACTAAGATTATCATCTTCTATGTTAAGAGTGGTCATGAATGCACGTGATACAAAAGAGTGTGTTGAACCTGGATCAACTAAAGCATGTGCATACCGACCAAAAACCATAAATGTACCTGCTATAACCTCTGGAGCATCAGCAGCCTCCTCCCGGGTGATGGCATAAACCCTAGGAGCTGCAGCAGACTGAGTCGCACCCCCGCGGTTCGGAGCTCCAAAACCCCCACGACCTCGACCTTGCTGTCCGCCACCCCTGTTCGGACAAGAAGAAACAGCACCACTAGCCACAGAACTCTGTAATGTATACTAGGAACCATTGCCACCACTATCCTTAATCCACTTGTAGCAAGATGACTTCTGGTGTCCCGGCTTATTGCAATACCAGCATGTACCCGAGAATCGCGTCGAGGAACCCCGTCCCTGAGATCCAGACTGATAGGACCGTCCTCCCGAGGATCTGTCTGGTCCACCCTGATAACTCTGCCCTCGGGACTTCTTCGAACCACGGTAAGAAGAACTCTGTCCACAAGAATAATCTGCATCTCCGGCATCAGAATACTGCCTCTTCTGTCCTGAAGCTGATGACTGCTTCCTCTGCTCGGCTGGCCGAGCCTCCTTCCCGATCAACTGCACTCTCTCAGCATCAAAAGCAGCCTCACAAACTGCCTCCCAAGTCTTGTGCCCTCCACCAGCCACAGCTAACGCCAACTCTATACGTAAGCCGTTAAAAAACCGCCTACACTTAGTCACCTCATCGGGCACAAACTCCCTAGCATAAGAGAGAAGGATGCTGAACCGGATCCTGAAAGCCGATACCGACTCATCTAGTCCTTGCTTCACCTTAAGAAACTGCTTCTTCTGCTCCTCCAGAAAACCAACAGTGAGAAACTCCTTGTAGAATTTCTCCTTGAAATCCTCCCATGGCATCTCCACAGGCTTCGGTAGGTTGGCCATAAGTTCCTGCCACCATGTCAATGCATATCCCGAGAACTTGTGTGTCGCAAATCGAGCCCTCTACTCAGGTGCACAGGTGAACTTCTCTAGAACATTTTCCACCTGGCGGAACAAATCATCAAACTCCTTGGCTTTGCCCTATTCACCAGAGAATTACTTAACTATAGACTTATCCATGTGCTTATACCCGCTCTCCATACCACCTGCCGCAGCAGGTGCTACCAGTTGGGCACCCTGCTGCTGCTGCTAAAACTGCTGGAACTGTTGCCACTGCAAAAAAGCCTGATACTGCTGGAACGCTGGGTCCACAACAGGTGGTACGGGTGGCACAACATTCTGTTCTCCTCCACCTGCAGCATTATTTCCTGCTGCAATATTGTTCCCCTGACCAACGGGAACCTGCATCACCGACACATTGTCGGAGACATGAGTAGCGGCGTCATCCTCAGCATTGTGTTGCCCCTGATGATCCATATCAACGCCTATATGAATGCAAATGAGTCAAAAACACTTTTAAAGTCATAAATCCGGAAACAGGCTTAAACACAGAAATCACTTTGAAAACCACGTTTAAAACACTTTTAAAACCAAGGATCTGAAGCCTGCACCGCTACCAAGCTGAAACTCCCGTGTCCCAATTTTACAAATAAAATACTTAATCGAAAGGAATTTACCAAAATGCCCCTGAAACCCAGGACACAAAATCTAATACCAAAACATTATCCAAAAATCTTAATAATCCGAGAAGTCATAAAGAACAAAAAAAACAAACCGGCTTAACAAGCCATAAGCCAACCCGGCATCCTGCCGAAACATCATCAAATATCAAATCCCGGCAACCCGTTGATAAAGTAATCAAAATCAATAATGACATCTCAACAAAATCCAATGCAGCAGAAGAAATAATCAAAGTAAAAATAGGAGAAGTAAAATGATATGCAAGTCGACTCTATGGATCCAACTGGGAGATGAAGCACAGCCACCTGCTAGGATATCCACGTCCGTACTCCGGAAAGGAAGTAAGAGACTGCTCGCTAACTAAGAGTCTGAAAAACAACGGTGGCGATTATGTGAGTCGCCTACTCAGTGAGCAGTATAAATCTAATTATGTAGATGTGCAAAGCAAGTTCGAAAGGAAAGTAGAGCAACAAACACAAGTAAGCAAACACACAATAACCAGTACTAACATGCCAACCACATAAAACAGACAGTTTATATTTTTCATCTGTTGTGTGTTAAGTTTTATTACTTTATATATATTATTCAGGGCCCCCTACTGTGTGCGCCGAGCTCGGTCCCGTCTCATGAGACAACCAGGGCGAAAGCCCAAAATAACCAGGCATAAAGCCCAAATATCACCATAGAGAGAGAGAGAGAGAGAGAGACAGAGAGACAGAGGGAGGTAGAAAGGGGAAGGTAGAAGGAGGGAGGTAGAAACCGGTCATCACAGACCCATATGCTAAACCGTATATACCATGCTATCCCGCATGCAAACCCGAGGGGTATCACTTCCCGCTCGAACCAACCGGTCATCAGCACACAGTAGCCTATCTTCTACTGTACATTATTCTTATTCATACTAATAAGTTCATGTGTGCCAAGAGTTGTGATTTAACAGGGTTGTGTGAATTATTACCTCAATCAAACATCCGGGTTTCGACCCACAGTACATCACACAGATCACCCAAAATCACTCCACATGTTATACTGCATAACATTTTAAAATCATACCCATCCGGCAAATAGAAACACATAGGCACACAATACAGATCACAGCATGTTAGCAAACAAGGCATGCAACTCAAACAGACCAATCTAACAAGCACATGCATACAAACATAAAAAGACTTATAAAGTCACCTCAACGATGATTATCCTGTGGAGCTTTCCCCAAGACAGATCCTCCAGCTCCCGAGGTATTACCCGTGCCTGAATACCGGCATACAAAATAATTACAAACAATTACAATAAGCCGTGCATGCATGATATTATATGCTCAACTGAATAGAACCTAACCCAATCTACCCGGTTAAGTAATTTCAGGGTCTAAGCCCAAAAGGGTAACTCCAAAGAGATCGGGACCTAAGGTGCTCCGGGCTTAAGCCCAACTAAGTCTATAAATAATTCCCGGGCCTAAGGCCCATTCATTATGTCCTTAAGGAGTTCCCGGGCCTAAAGCCCATCTAAGTCCAAAACCGAATCCTGGGCCTAAAGCCCATTATGAAGTTGGGCTTAAAGCCCGTTATCCAAGTCCAAAGGTCATCAAATTAAGTCATAAAATCTCATTACCGGGCCTGGGCCCGATTTAGACTAATTACCATTTAAGGGTTTTACCGAGCCCGAGTTACCGTCCTAAAGGTTTTACCCGCGTCGGACAAACCGGTCACAAGCTACTCGCTTCCAACTCTCGGTTTCTACTAAATAAAATACAATTAATACAACCCAATTCAGAATAAATAATACATGTCATGAGTGTACAACAAATTATACATCAGGGTAATACCGTTAAATGCCGAAACAAAACCCGAGCCCCGCCGGATTCCGGTGACCTTGCCGGAAAAATCCAAACAGCTCTCAAAACGAACCCAACAAAACAACCAAGGCCTTACAACATCCAAAACCAACGTTCAACCCACAACATCCGAATCAAACAACACAGCACCTATTGATCTTCACAACGATTAACAAGGATTTGGGAAAGAGAGTCCTTACCCGAAACACTTGCTGCAAGGACCGGGTCTGCAACCAAGATCCACAACTGCCGGCACACGTTCCAGAATTCCAAACCCGTTTGTCTAGAACAGCTCCGCCGGCCCACAGCAGCCCCAACCCCGCTGACGGAGCAACCACCACCCGACCGGGACTCAACCCAACCAACACAACCCGTCACGAACTCTGGCCGCCACTACACACAATGCAAACCATTGACAAACACCAAACACACACACGCACGAACAACACAACCATCCGCCACCGCCATGACGAGCCCAGCCGCCACCCACAACACCAAAGAACCCATCAACCAAAAAAAAAACCCGAAATCGAGAAAAGAAAAGAGGAGACAAGTAAATAGAAGGGAAGAGGGAGAGAGAGTCGGCTTACCCGACTGATAGCGGCGGCGACCTCGTCTCAAAGGCGACAGTGTCGATTAGTGCACAAGCCAGCAACGCGAGGAGGACGGGTCGAGACTTGGTGGCGGCGGCGACTGGTGTTTCAGGCACAGCAAGGGACGATTGGGGAGAGGAGGTTTCGTGGGAGAGAGAGAGAAGGGAGAGAGGAGAGAAAGAGAAAGAGAGGGTTCGGCTGCGGCGGGAGAGGAAGAGAAGGAAGAAGGGAGAAAGAAAAGAAAAGAGAAAAGAAAAAAAGAAGGAGAGGAGAGGAGGCGGCTAGGGTTTGGCCGGCCTGGGTGAACGACTTGTCGTTCACTTAGGCGCGGTCAACCCTGGCTGCCCAGTCAACTCTTTTTTTTTTTCCTTTTATCAAAACGACGTAGTTTTAATTACAACTACGTTAAAACCCCGTTTCACCCCGAAACAAGTCCCCGTTTCCGACGAAACTCAAACCCCTTACAATGCCTACCTAAAAACATCATTTCCATGGAAAATAATTTATTCCTATAACCAAAAATCCGGAAATTCCTAAAGGGCATAATTGGAATAAAAATTCCGAAAATTCCATAAATCAAATTATGAAAATTCGGGGCGTTACACACCAACACGTCCAATACACAATGCCTGCTCCATCATCCGTCTTCTTCGTCGAAGGCGCCAACGTAGGCAGAAGAAACCGGCTGGCCTACAGCATGATCAACGAGCGTCCAGAAGAACTGCCGAACGAGCTCGGCAGAATGCCTCGTCTGGTCTTCGTCGACGAACTCTACTCTTCGAGGTTCTTCGTCACTCCCATAGAAGAGACGTTCTTCCTAGAGGACCATGGCACCCTGAGGACTTCCTACTACGATTCGGCCAACTCCGTCATGTTCTTCATCTCGGAAAGACTTCAGGAGTTCAACCTAGAGTCCACTTGCTATTTCATGGAGCAAGGCACCTACTACCAACTCTCGATGACGGCCCAAAGCATGCCCAGAGTAACTCGGTTGCCCGTAAATTGGCCAAAGGCCCGACTACTGGTGTGGAACTGCAGAGGAGTTGCTAGGCGTTCCCAGGAGTTCTCGCGTACCCTGAGGGACCTGAAGAACCAGTATAAGCCAAACATGGTTCTTCTCACGGAGACCCAGTGGCAACCTGAAGACGATCACGGTCTCATTCCACTCTGGTTCCCTCAAGCAAACTGGTTCGAGCTTCCCGGCCAGAACAACGCAGGCGGCATGTGGTTCTCGTGGAGCGACAGCATCACGGTCAACATCAACAACGACCCCAACAGCTTCAGGGTCAACGTCGTTCCGAGGCGATGATTGTATTTTCTTTTTAAAATATCAATGTAATATTTATGTTTGTAATAGTATTATTAGCAATATTAATAATATTTATATTTTCGCTTATCTATGGCATCAATACCTCTTATGTGTATGTTCTGCGACAGCTGGCGTCCCTTGACTGGATCCATAATGCACTAACTAAATGATATAAAATAATAAACAAATGGTGCGAACTATAAAAAAAAGAACAACAAACACACAAGGACTTCCCAACAAGACCTAACGCCCGCTCCGCTACCAAAATGAAACGCCCCGACCCGTATTTACCTTACACAGTAAACATATGCCGGAACTGTGACGACCCAACCAAATAAGCCCAGCATACAGTGTGAACAACAGCAAGCTGGCTCAACAGCCCAAAATGTAAACATCAGGAATCTGGCCCTTCGGCCCAACATCAAAACATATCACCCAAACCCGAGATCATCTATAACATCATAATCGGCCCATTGGCCCAACAATAGCAATATAATGCACAACGGAAGACTTAATAACTCACAAAGACACTGTATGCGACACTGATGCAAACTATGGATCCGAGTCCTGTCCATGGGATAACGCCGCAGCCTGTCTGGAATGCAACATACTTGAACCACAAATAACTCAACCTACGGGATGAAAGCCCGCAGGTGAGGGGTGAGTCCGAAGTGCCCACCGGGTAAAACCCATAAGCAAATATACATATACAACAACCGTAAATTCTCAAGTCACATCACAAACAATCAACTAAGGTTCACACGAACCTTAAATGACACACTTGTGATTCTAGACGCGCTATTCTAATTTTATTATCAGGGCCCCTATCACAAGTTAAATGATGGTCGTCGCCTGGTAGTCAAGCTAGCTAGCCCGTGGACCCCTCCCTGGTACCTCCACGTAAAACTGGCACAGACAGGGAGTAGACCCCAAGCACACTCTCCCCCAGCGCCTAAAATAAAAACTGGTACAGACAGGGAGCAGACCCCAAGCACACTCTCCCCCAGCACCATAAAAATAAGACTACCATCTGGCTATTCCAACATTTAACTGTGACTTACTAGATGTCTAAGTGTATCCATTTATTAATATTACCATTTTAGTCTTGATACCACAATACTGTTAACCAACCATCAACTCATTATCCCGAGCAGGCTCGCAGCCTCTCCGCTCGTCTGGATAATACAAACTTATTCCAACTATTCCCATACTAGTACCCTCGGTACTCAACTTACACAATTTTCACAGTAAACAACCACAGTAATAACCTATTAATACCAACATTCCTACTATTACCAATAACATCAACAGTAGCATCAATTCAACAACATCAACAGCAATAAATTCCAATTAAATTCATCTCACAATAACTATTCATAGCCACAAAGAATTATTCAAGCATATAACACAACAATAAACAGACAGCAACTTGGTACTACGAGCAGTATATAAATATTTACTTATCCTCACCTTAGCCGATTTTCTATTCCTGATAGTCCTCGAAGTGCTCCGGCTCAGGCTCCTCGGGGTACTGCTCGTTATCAATTCCTATATAACACATAGTATGCACACATATAAGATGCACAGTAAATGGCATGCAAATGACAACTAGTATTGTAACCGTAAAATGCTAGCCGGCTCGGTTATCGTCTCGGGGTATATTCCGTTATCATCATCATTCACCATTTAATTCCAAGTCGAAAATAATATATACAATCCAGGTATTATTCCAGTATTATATTTTGATATTCCTTTCCAAGGTATTTTTCATGAAAATAATTATTTATCATATCATATGAAAATATAATTAAAATAATTTTCTGAAAATGATAACATACATATACATTTCCAAAAGTTATTCCTAAAATAATTTTCATAAGAATTATATATATTTTTTTTCTAAAAAGTATTTATCGTAATATAATTTCCAAGAAATTATAATCATATATATATATATATTCAAAAGATGTTTTCCATAACGTATCTATACCTATATATTTTTCAAATCAATATATTGTCTCATATTTACTTTCCAAAAAGAAATACATTATATGTCAAAGTAATATACCCATTATATATATGTATACCAGAATAATTATTTCCAGAAAATATAATTTATATAAGCTATTTTTTTCAGGAATATATATTTTATTATATATATATTTAATTCGGACTGGGCCAAAAACTAAGCCCAACCTCAAACCCCCAGGGCCCAACTGGTTCAGCCCCCGCCCAGGCCAAACCCAGCCCACAAACTCAACCCGCGACACCAGCCCACAACCCGCGACCCAACTAGAACTCGGGTCTACCCGACCCGCGACCCACTCATCCAGGTCACCCACACCCACGGGCTCACCTCGGGAGAAGCAGAGGCGGCGACGAACGGACGAGACGCACACGGGACGACGAAATCGGGCGTCGACGGCTGCGAGGAGGCGACTATTCGCTGGTGGTGTTCGCCGGCAACAACAGCAAACAGGGAGGATCCGGGCGGCTTGCTCGTCGGCGTGCAGGAGCAAGGAAGAGCGACGTCGGCTGGGTCCAATGGCGGCTGCGACGTGTCGGAAGGAAGAGGAGGAGAAGGGTGGCGTCGGTGCGTGAGGTTGCAGGTGGCGGCTCGGGTGGTGGTGTCGGGCGGTCGGTCCTCCTCTTCCTCTTTTTTTTTTTCTTTTACTTATTTTCTCTCTTTCTTTTTTTTTTTAGTTTCCTGCATTTTTTTCTTTTTTCTCTTTTTTTCCTCTTCTTTTTTTTTTCTTTCTTCTTCTTCTTTTTTTTTTTCTTCCTCTCCTCTTCCTTCCCCCTTCTTCTGCCTGATTTTCTTCAACCTGTGAACGTTCAATAATGCAACTTGTCTACATTATGGAGCGAGTCCGGTCCGGACCAGAAAATAACTGATACCCCCATAGTTATTTTCCGGTGTGATTTTTCCGAAAATTCCGGGACCCGAAAAATACCGACTTAGGCCCGAAAAATCCACGGAAAAATCTCGAGCGCGGGAAAACTCTCGGTTACAAAAAACGACGCCCGATTTACCTTGAATT
Organism: Turnera subulata; assembly: GCA_028386065.3. Taxonomy (NCBI): domain Eukaryota; kingdom Viridiplantae; phylum Streptophyta; class Magnoliopsida; order Malpighiales; family Passifloraceae; genus Turnera; species Turnera subulata. The sequence continues at coordinate 78,910 of JAKUCV010002385.1, forward strand.
AATTACCCAAGATTAAATTTAAAGGTAAATCACTGTATAACGACTTTTACAGTCCGGTAAAAGCCAAATTTTTACCCGGGCTGTTACACATCATCCATAAAATATAGAGGGAAAATGGTACTTTCACTTTTTTAAATGTGCTCCGCTAAATTTTGGATTTCGTTAGTCATGCTAAATTAATATTGTATGGTTATAAAACATTGTTTTCTTCCAGTAATCAAATATCAATGACAAATTGTGACAAAAAAAATATCAATAACAAATATATAAATTCAATGTAAAGCTCTTAAGAAGTACGCAAAAACAAACACAAGTAAAAGCTTTGCCACAATTAAATAAAAAACTAAAAGAGTAAATTAAAATCATACTTAGAAAAGGATGGAATATGCAGTCTTAGAACCTAAAAATAGTTTTTGTACTATAAGTATAAACATATGTATGGTATTTAGATATACACTGTAACAGCCCGGGTAAAATTTTGGATTTTTACCGGAACTGTAGAAATTGTTTTACCGTGATTACTGTTGAATTAATCTCGGGTAATTAATTCGAGGTAAATCGATAGTCGTTTTTCGAAACCGAGAATTTTCCCGCGCTCGTGATTTCCCCGCGGATTTTTCGGAACTAAGTTGGTATTTTTCGGGTTTCGAAATTTCTCGGAAAATCACACCGGAAAATAACTAAGGAGGTATCGGTTATTTTCTGGTCCGGATCGGACTCGCCCGTAATACGGACGAATCGCATTATTTGAGCTCACATGCATAATAGTAAAGTAAAAAAAAAAACAGATTAAAAGGAGAAGGCTGCCGATGGAGATGCAGAAGGAAAAGAGAAGAAAAAAAAAAAGGAAAGAAGAGAGAAAAAAAGAGAGAAAATGAGAAGGAAAAAAAAAGGAAACTGAATCAGAAAAGAAAAAAAAGAAACCGGGAAGGGAAGAAAAAGAAAAGTAGAAAAGAAAAAAAAGAAGGGGAGAGGAGCCAACCACCGCCGGACCGCCACCACACCAACCCCCCTGACAGCACGCCGGCCGACCACCACACCGGGCTGCCCACTGCCGCCGCCCGAGCACAGCCCCTCCTTCCTTTCCTTTCCCCTCGCGTCCCCTTCGTC
>JAKUCV010002386.1:0-37994 GCA_028386065.3 Turnera subulata
TCTCTTAGGTGGAAAGGTGAGGGTACTTAGCACATAGAAAAAAAATTACCAAAGCCTAGACGTAATACTAAGAAACCTATATTCAAGATAAAAGTCTGACGGAAACAAGAACTTATGAACTCGGCTGATTCTATGACGATAGCAACATAGCATTCTAAAAATTCCGTAAAAATCAATTAACGAAAGTCGGGGCGTTACATGTTCGGACATCGTGGAGAGATACGAGACTTGACAGACGTTTTTGGCTTATGCAGAATTTGTGAACAAGTGGGTAACGTTTCTTTCGCGGGACGCAGGACGTGCTCGTGATCATCGCCTTGCGAGTTAACGGTCGTCTTTTTTTCACGAAGGAACCGACGTCACCGTTAGTTGCGCGTGTTACGTTTCTTGGGTTTGAGGGTGTTTACGTCCGATATGAGCGCCGAGCATGAAAACATGTTTTTGTTTTAATTTCTTTATGTTTTAATTTTGTTAAATGAATTTTGTTTTTAAGTTCTTTATGTTTGTTTTATATTCTTGTTGTTGATTTTTGTTTTGTTTTGAAATATTTTTGTCTTTCTGTTAGCATGAGTTTTCATAATTTAACAAGAGTTTTGTTTTGGAAAGAAAATTTATTTTATTTATTTCATAATAGTTTTACAACGGAGAAGAAGTACTCTATTGAGTTACATGCTTCTCTAACTCTTTTACAAGTTTTTGGACATTTTTCATGTGAGGGAAGAGCTCCGCGCACGCCAGTTTGATCTGCATCACCGCCGAGCTGATCTTCTTCAGTGAGACGTTCAACTGCGTCAGTGTCTGCTGCGGAGTGCTGCTCTCAGCTATCGCCTTGCCCTTCTTATCCTCAGCTTTCTTGGGAGCACGTTTCTTTCGCCGTCTGCTGGAGACGACCATGTGCTCTTTCAAGCCGATGATGTTTGTCTTGAACCGCTTCTTGGGAGGTTCTTCATCGGAGCTTGTCAGGAAGGCAGTGCCGCCGATGTAGCTGTTGTTCTCGGAGTCTGAGGTCATTCGAGATCGGATTGGAGAGTCCATGGCTGTGTGTGAGTTTGCCAGTTATGAGGTTTGGTACTTATAAGCAGATGAGATGTCGCTTAAGGGTATAAGCGGTATCTCATGTTGAGTTTGGACACCTGGTGGAGTATACCAGAAGCTTATCGCGGTAGGACTCACAAATAAGACGGAATTTCGGGGACGAAATTCTTTTTAAGGTGGGTAGACTGTAACAGCCTGGGTAAAATTTTGGATTTTTACCGGGACTGTAAAAGTCTTTTTACCGTGATTTACCGTAGAATTAATCTTGGGTAATTAATTCAAGGTAAATTGAGCGTTGTTATCGTAACTGAGAGTTTTCCCGCGCTCGTGATTTTTCCGTAGATTTTTCGGACCTAAGTCGGTATTTTTCGGGTCCCGGGATTTTCGGAAAAATCACACCGGAAAATAACTAAGGGGGTATCAGTTATTTTCTGGTCCGGATCGGACTCGCTCTATAATACAGACAAGCTGCATTATTGATGAATCACAGGTTCACAGTAAATTCACGGTTATAAAAGAAGAAAGGAAGCAGAGGAGAAGGAGAGGAAGAGAGGAGAGGAAAAAGAAAAAAAAGAGAGAAAAAGAGAAAGAGAGGAAAAGAAAAAAAAGAGAGAAAGAAAAAAAGAGAGAAAAAAAGAAAAGAAAAAGGAAAGAAAAAAAGAAAAAAGAGAGAAAAGGAAAAAAGAAATACAGAAAACAAAGAAAAAGAAATCAGAAAAGAAAAGAAAGAAAATAGAAAATAGAAAGAAAATAAGGAAAATGAAAAAAAAGAGGACTGTTCATCGTCAACCCCCCGAGCATCTGCTACTGTTCATCCCGTGGTGTTCCGCGTCGCCGTTTGCTGCACCGCCGCCACCATCGTCCTCGCCGTGCCGTCGTGACCTCACCCCCGTCGGTCTCGAGCTCGTCCGCCGCCTGACGTGCCGTGACGCGCCGTCGACCCGCGAGCAGACCCGGCGGATCTGCTTCTCCCGCGTCGCTGCTCAGCCTCCTGCCGTCACCGCGCCGAGTTTCCGTCGCCTATGGGGTCGCCTGCATCCGCCGTACGCCCTGCCTCGTTCGCCTTCCTTCCTCGCGCCTTCGCCGTCGACACCGTCGCTGAACCCGTGAGGTGAGCCGCGTCCGACCCGTTTTATCTGGTCGGGTCGCATAGGTCTGGGTTGGGTTAGCTTGGGCTTGGGCCGTGGGCTGTGCTGGGCCGAACCTTCACAGACCTGCTGCCTTGGTCTGGGCCGGCACTATTCATGGCCCAGTCCGTTTAATTAAAAAAAACAATATATATATATGTATTTATTTATATTCTGGTATTTAATTTTGAGAAAAAAATATATATTTATTTTGAGGAAATTATGGCTAATTTAATTCTGGTATTTTGAGAAAAATATAAGTATATATACCTTGATAAATAATTAAGTTATGTTTTGAAGAAAAACTAATATTATTTGGAAAAATATAAATATCATGAAAATAATTTCTGGAAATTTAATATATGTATTACTTTCTCTGGAAAATTATGGTTGTGGAAATATATATATATATGTACTTTGAAAATTAAAGGTAATTATATTTTGTGTTGGAAAATATTATTATATATTTAGAAAAAGATAAATACTATATAGATATTTTCTGAAAGTTATAAATACGTTATTATTTTTCTGGGAAATTATGATGATTATTATTTTGGAAAAATTATAATTATTTTATGAAAATATTTTGAAAAGAGTTTTAATTAAAGTATGGTACCGAAATTATATTTGGATATACGTACGGTATAATATTTTCGGTAAAAGATAATAATAACGGATATGAACCGGGATGGGTTATTTTGCAGTTTTGGCATCATAGTATACCGATTATGTGCATTTATGTGTATATATTGCTTTGTTGTATAGGTTTGGATATCGGGCAGTTTCCCGAGGAGCTGGCGTCGGACCTGTCATTGTCTTCGGAGTAGAGTAATCGGCCAAGGTGAGGATGGATTTCCTTCAATATGTGCCTGTATTACTCGGTTATTGTGTTTGATGATTATTGCACTGTTGGTTGATGCATTTGCTGTGGTTTGATTCGGGATGTTTATCCCATTGTCTTGATTGTTGTCAGGATGTTTATCCCAGTATTGTGATTGGTTTTTGGACGTTTATCCCTGAGTCTTTTTGGCATTAAATAAAATGGATAAATAATAAATTGTGATAAGGATGTCGATCCTTGATTTTGGATAGGGATGTCTATCCCGGTATTTTGGTTAGGGATGTTGATCCCTGTGACTTGGTTTGAAAAGATGATAATATAATTGTCACGTGGTAAGTAATGGTACGACTCGATAGTTTAAGACTGTTTTGTGGTGGCCTTGACCTGGGTTACTTGTGATAAGCATGTCTATGCTTGGGATGTCTATCCCTGGGTTCGTATTTTTGGGATGTCGATCCCTGGGTTTTCTGGATTTGGTCTGGCACCCGAAATATGTTGATAACCAGGTCTGACCCCTATCTTATCCGTGACGGGGCCCGGAAAAGATAAAATTGGAAATTGGGTTTTTATTTGAGTCTTTTTTTGGTCTTAGACCAGTTTTGGGTCGAGTTTTTGGTTTAGTATGTATTTGGTGGTTTTTGCCTGTTTTTGACCTTGAGTAATTTTAGTGTGCATATTGATTGTCTTTCCTTCGTCGGTGAGCACTTCGGACTCACCCCTCACCTGCGGGCTTTCATCCCGTAGGATGAGATATTTTTGGTACAGGTTGGTGCATTCCAGACAGGCTGCGGCGTTATCCCTTGGACAGGATGTAACAGCCCAGGTAAAAATTTCATTTTTACCGGGACTGTTTAAGTTAATGTACAGTAATTTACCATTGATTTTTAATCTTGGGTAATTAAATTGTGGTAAATTGAGCTTTGAATTTTGAAACCGAGCATAGTCCTACGACCTGGATTTTTCTGCGGATTTTACGGACCAAAGTTGGGATTTTTCCGGGTCCGAGAATCTTCGGAAAAGCCGGGTTTATTCTCGAATTAACGGACCAGAAATAAGATAAGTGGGTATACCGGATATTTTCTGGTCCAGGTGGGCCACACTTCACATGCAACATAGTAACTGCATAATTGAAGTTCAATTATTCAGCCGCCAATTCCTATTCAGCCTGTGACTTATCAATAATTTTGTTGTCTATAAAATTATTATTTTTTTTTCTTCAGCTTCCCTGCACCACCATCTTCGTTACCTTCTGCCTTGCAAACTCATTAAACCTTCTCCTCTCCCCTGCACAAACCATCTGTAAAAGAAAAAAAAAAAATTAAACACACAACACACCCACACGCCACCGTTTCACCATCTCCTCCCCATCTTTTTTTCTTTTCTTTTTTTTTTTCCACCACACCGGCCGACCACCCGCTGCCGGCCAAGCCACCTCGCCGCCACCTGAAACCACCTCTAGCCGCCTCTCCTCCTCCTCGTCGCACCGCGTCGACCGCCGCCCTGCTCGTCCGACTCTTCCGCTCGCGCCGTCCTCCTCACGCGCGTCAGCGAGGCCACGAGACACCACCAGCAGACGCGCCGGCTTCCTCTTTCTCCGCCGCGACACGACACCTCCGACGCCTCCCCGTCCTGCTGTCGCCCTCGCCTTGTCGCCCAGCTCGTCCGCCGCCCCTCCGTCGCCACGCCGCCACCTCTGCAACGCAAGGTGAGCATGCCCGATTGAGGAGATCCGACCCGGGAACGTGGGTATGGGTTGACCCGCGCCTGGATGAGGTTTGGGTCTGTGGGTTGTGACCTGGGCCTTGGGCCCGTGGTCTGGGCTGGCACGCGTGGGCCTGGCCTGGGCTGATGGGCTTTTGCTGGGCCTGGGCTTGGGTTCTGGGCCCAGTCCGAGTTTTTTTTAAAAAAAGAAGAAATAAATCTGGAGAAAAGAAAATTAAATGGAAGGAAATAAAAATGAGGTTGGGGAAAATATATATTGGTGTGGAAAATAAATGTTTCGAGGAAATGATTTTAGAAAAATATTATATGGTATGAAAGGAAACTCATAATTTGTAGAAACAATAATATTTTTGAAAGTACATACCTAGGAAATAAATTTTGGAAAGAATATTATCAAGGAAGTATTATACCGGTATAGTACCCGGGTATAGGAGTAAATATAGAATAGTATTTTAGCACATGGAAATAAATGGTGAATGATGATAATAATGGAGAAATAATCCGGGAGAGTAACCGAGCCGAGTTTAAGTTTAATTTACGGTATACAGTATTAGCATAACATTTGCATACCATCTTATATGTGCATATTATTGATTGATATAGGAGTTGACAACGAGCAATTTGCTGAGGAACCGGACTTGGAACTTGCTGGGCAATTCCATAATTGATATCGGCTAAGGTGAGGATGGATAACCCTTGTTATGTTGCCTGTAATACTTTGAGTGCTTTGTTGTTCGATTGAACTGCTGATCTGTTGATTGTTGGTTGAATATCTGTTGTGGATATTATTGTTGCTTTTGGACTGTGATATTGATTCTGTGGATAATATGCTGAGATTGATGTTGAACTATTGACTGTGGAAATTGAGGAAGAGAAATTGGAAAATGAAATTGGAATTGATTTGAGATGTTGATATATTTGTCATGTGGAAAGTAGTGGTACGACCCGATGGTTTGAAAATTAATTTTGGGATGCTATGATCGGTTTTTGGTTTGGTTGGCTCATCATGCCTGTGGTTAGGGTATACCGAATACCCAGTGGCTCGGATATGCCGAATATCCGCAGTGGCTCGGATATGCCGAATATCCGCAGTGGCTCGGATATGCCGAATATCCGCAGAGGCTCAGATATGCCGAATATCTGGTTGGCATGACGTCGCCTGAGGTTGGGGTATACCGAATACCTAGTGGCTCGGATATGCCGAATATCCGCGGTGGCTCGGATATGCCGAATATCCGGTTGTTCTGATATGTGGATTGGTTCTTGACCTAGCATCCGGAATTAATTGATAACCAGGTACGACCCTAGCTTGTCCAGTGACGGGGGCCCGGAAGATAAAATTGGTAATAATAATTAAGCATTCTTTTGGCCTTGGTTCAGTTGTTGATATGTTGTTGCTTATCTGTGTTTGCTTTTAAGTATTACGGTTGCTTGCATATCACTGTTTATCCTTGGTCGGTGAGCACTTCGGACTCACCCCTCGCCTGCGGGGTTTCATCCCATAGGATAAGTTGTTCCCGTAGTTCAGGTACGACGATCGATGGCTGCTGCTTTCTTCTCCACCTGACTCCGGATCCATACCACCGTTGCATGTGCATAAGTCTTCTGCTGCTATTCTATTACTTATATTGTTGTATTGCTGTTTTCCTGTGAAATGTATATTACTGATACTATCTGCTGCTGCTGAGAGCACTGTGTTTGGATTGAATAATGGTCCCCGAGTGTGGGTGACAGTTGTATTGATTGTTGCTGTTGTATAATATTTGCACGTTGTACTGTCTGTTCTATCATAATGAATAGTTTCGGCACGTGTTTACTGTGTTACGGTAAATACGGGTTGGGGCGCTTCAGTTTGGTAGCGGAGCAGGCAGTAGGTCATTAGGGATATGACTGTGGTCGCTTGACTGTTGTTTGTGCATAAGATTTGACATGACATGATATGCATACATGCATTCTCATATAGGTACGAATGGATCCGGTTGGAGGGAATCAGCATGCTGGAGTTCACCTGGATGACGACCAGGTATCGGTGGATCAACCGCAGCAAGTTGCGGGAGGTCCGGAACACCCTGCGAATGTTCCTTTGGGAGACTCTGCGCAGATGCTGAACGTGATGACTCAGATTCTGCAAAGGCAAGATGCTAGAGATGCCCGAATCGCAGCCATGGAAGCTCGGGAACAGGAGAATCAGGGACCTGTTGAGGATCCATTGTACACGAAGCTGGAAAAGCTTGGGGCTGAGGTTTTCACTGGTGTCACTACACCACAGGATGTTGACCGTTGGCTCAGACAGATGAACCGGGTTATGTTGAGGCTGACATGCAGGAATGATAGGTGGGCCAGGTACGCTGCCGCCATGTTCCGAGGGGATGCTGTTGATTGGTGGGAGTCTACCACCAGGGACATGCCGACACCTATCGTTATGCCATGGAATCAGTTCATGAAGATGTTCCGAAGGAAGTTTGTCTCTGAGGCATACCAGGATCAGCTGAGGCGAGAGTTTCTGGGATTGCAACAGGGACCATACCAGACGGTCAATGAGTATGAGATCAAGTTCAACGGTTTGTCCATCTACGCCGGGGAGTTCGTAGCTACTCCGGAGGCTAGATGTAAACATTTCTGGGATGGTCTTCGATCTGGCATCCAGACAGTCATGGGGTGTAAGGTCTATGAGACTTACCAGGACATGCTGACAGATGCCCTGAGAGCTGAGATCATCTGGCTGAATAATGAGAAGGAGCAACAGGAGATCCGCAAGAGACAAGCTGCACAGAGTTCTGAAGGATAGAACAAGAGGTTCCAGACACCTGCTAACCGATCAGGGTATGGACAGGGCCGCTCTATGCCCATGAGTCAGGGACGTGGGTGGAACAACAACACCTACAACCGAGGCAGTTCTTGGACTCAGTCTGGAGGGACCTCATCTGGGGATACTCGCCCGAGATTTCCTATGTCTCAAGTGAGGTGCTTTGAGTGTAACGAAGTTGGGCACTACCGATATGCTTGTCCCAAGTTGGGAAGATCTGGAGGTACATCACCTACCCAGATAGTGCAAGCTTCAGTTGCTAGTGTTCCTAGTGGTTCTGGAGTTGGCCGAGGCCGAGGACGTGGAGCTGTTCCTGCTAGGACCCAGTCGGCCATGAATCAGAGTGCAGCTGTGCCGAGAGCATTTGTTATCACTGCTGAGGAGGATCCGGAGAATGCTGATGTCATAGCAGGTACCTTTACAGTTTTTGGTAGTACTGCTTATACTTTGATAGACCCTGGTGCTACGCATTCATTTATTGCGCAAAGTTTTGCAATACTACATAACTGTACGGGTGAGAGTTTGGCTTGTCCAATGAGAGTTAGGTTACCTGCGGGTATAGTAGTCAGATTAACCCACATATGCAGAGATGTTTCGCTTTCATATGATGGCGAGATTTTTCTTGCACGGTTGATCGTGATGAACATGGGAGGTTTTGATATCATATTGGGGATGGATTGGTTGTCCAAGTATAATGCTATGGTGAACTGTCGAACCAAGGAAGTGTTGTTGACTTCCGAGGGTGGACATAAGGTCTTGCTGACAGGTATTGGGAGAGCTGCTACTACGTGTAGTATCTCTGCTAATCAGGATGTCGGAATGGAGCCGCATGGTCCAGATGCTTTGTTGACCCATGCCAAGGGTGAAGAAGTTCAGACTCCGATTTTGGGAGACATCATGATTGTGAGAGAGTTTCCAGATGTGTTCCCAGAGGATTTGCCAGGATTGCCACCTGACAGAGAAGTGGAGTACACCATCGATTTGATGCCAGGAGTGACACCTATCTCGATGGCACCATATCGGATGGCACCAACAGAACTCCAGGAGTTGAAGAAACAGTTGGATGAGCTGTTAGAGAAAGGTTTCATCAGACCTAGTATTTCACCTTGGGGATCACCAGTCCTCTTTGTGAAGAAGAAGGACAGTAGTTTGCGCATGTGTGTGGACTACCGACAGCTGAACAAGGTGACAGTGAAGAATAAGTATCCGCTTCCCAGGATTGATGATCTTTTCGATCAGTTACAAGGAGCTACTGTATTTTCTAAGATTGAACTTCGATCTGGTTACCATCAGGTCAAGATTGCAGAGAAGGACATACCGAAGACAGCTTTCCGCACTCGGTATGGTCACTTTGAGTTCACAGTGGTTCCTTTTGGCTTGACCAATGCACCAGCCGTTTTCATGTGTTTGATGCACTTGGTCTTGAACGAGTTCTTGGATAAGTTTGTGGTAGTCTTCATCGACGACATCTTGATCTACTCCAAGAATCGGGAAGAACATGAAGAGCACCTGAGGGTAGTACTTCAGAGGTTGCGAGAGAAGGAGTTGTATGCTAAGTTTAGCAAATGTGAGTTCTGGCTTGAAGAAGTTGCATTTCTTGGACATGTTGTATCCGGAGATGGAATTAAGGTTGATCCTGCTAAAGTAAAGGCTGTTTTGGAGTGGGAGCCGCCCAAGACGGTACCAGAAGTCAAGAGTTTTCTTGGCCTTGCAAGATATTACCGGAGGTTTATTGAGGGCTTTTCCTTGATAGCTAGTCCCATGACTAAGCTATTGACGAAAGATCAAGCCTTTGTTTGGAGTGAGGATTGCCAGAAGAGTTTTGATGAACTGAAGAAGAAACTGACAACAGCACCAGTTTTGACAGTGCCTAAGCCAGGAGTGGAGTATGTGCTGTTCTGCGATGCTTCAAGACTTGGTTTGGGAGCTGTTTTGATGCAAGAAGGCCGAGTGATAGCCTATGCTTCGAGACAGTTGAGGCCACACGAGAAGAACTATCCAACACATGACTTAGAGATGGCCGCAGTGATCCTTGCTTTGAAGATCTGGCGACATTATCTGTTTGGAGAGAGATGCCGGATTTTCACGGATCATAAGAGTCTCAAGTACATCATGACTCAGCAGGAACTTAACCTGCGACAAAGACGTTGGGTTGAGTTGCTGAATGATTATGATTGTACTATTGAGTATCATCCTGGAAAAGCTAATGTTGTAGCAGATGCTTTGAGCCGTAGACAACCAGAAGATGCTTCCACGACCTACTCGATGTCCTCACTCATTGAGTTAAGGAAGATGGGAGTTGATTTGTCAATCGATGAGACAGGAGCTTTGTTGACACATATTGAAGTCAAGTCTAATCTGAGAGGCTAGATTGTGGAGTTACAAGATGGAGATCCCGACCTGATCAAGCTGAAGGAAGCAGTCCGTAATGGAAAGGAAGATAAGTTTCACATAGCGGAGGATAGTGCATTGATGCTGGGAAAGCGTCTATGTGTACCCAGTGTTGGTGATCTGCATAGTCAGATTCTAGAAGAAGGACATATGGCACCATATGCTATGCACCCCGGGAGCACCAAGATGTACCAGAATTTGAGAAGTTATTTCTGGTGGCCACGCATGAAGAAGGATGTAGCCGAGTATGTGGCTAAGTGTATCACTTGCCAGCAAGTGAAAGCTGAACATCAGGCTCCAGCAGGGAAGATGGGATCATTGTCAGTGCCAGAGTGGAAGTGGGAGATGATTACCATGGATTTTGTGGTCGGATTACCGTTGACCCGGAGACAGCATGATGCCATCTGGGTTATCGTTGATCGACTTACAAAATCAGCCCATTTTCTTCCCATTCGACAGACAGACACTTTGGATAAGTTGGTGAAGCAATATGTTGCAGAGATTGTGAGACTACATGGGATTCCTAAGTCCATAGTCTCAGACAGAGATCCGAGATTCACATCACGGTTCTGGAAGAGTCTGCAAACAGCTTTGGGAACGAAGCTGAGTTTTAGTACTGCATTCCATCCTCAGACCGATGGACAGTCGGAGAGGACTATCCAGACACTAGAAGATATGCTAAGGGCTTGTGCTCTTAACTTCAGTGGGAGTTGGGATCAGTATTTGCCTTTGGCTGAGTTTGTCTATAACAACAGTTATCATTCCAGTATTGGCATGCCTCCGTTTGAAGCTCTTTACGGAAGGAAGTGCCGAAGTCCAGTTTGTTGGGATGAAGAAGGTCTTCGTTTGATCGTTGGTCCAGATTTGGTTAAGCAGACTGTTGACAAGATTCAGATAGTTAAGCAGAGTATGAGAGCAGCACAGGACCGACAGAAGAGCTATGCCGATAAGCACCGTCGAGAGATGGAGTACCAAGTGGGAGAACGAGTTTTCCTCCGAGTTGCACCTTGGAAGGGTGTAATCAGATTCGGGAAAAGAGGGAAGCTGAGTCCCAGATACATTGGACCGTATGAGATAGTGGAAAGGATTGGACCCCTGGCGTACAGATTATCTTTGCCAGAGGAGTTGTCACGGATTCATGACGTATTCCATGTCTCCATGCTGAGGAGGTATAGATCAGATCCGAGCCATGTGGTTACTACAGTAGATGTTGAGGTCGCAGAGGATCTTACATATACAGAAATGCCGGAGCAGATCCTTGCCCGAGAAGACAGACAGTTGAGGAACAGAGTCATTCCAATGGTAAAGGTTAAGTGGAGCAAACACTCTGCGAATGAGTCCACGTGGGAAGTTGAGGAACATATGCGTTCTCAGTATCCGCACTTGTTCACAGTCTCAGAGTGAATTTCGGGGACGAAATTCTTTTAAGGTGGGTAGGCTGTAACAGCCCAGGCAAAAATTTCATTTTTACCGGGACTGTTTAAGTTAATGTACAGTAATTTACCATTGATTTTTAATCTTGGGTAATTAAATTGTGGTAAATTGAGCTTTGAATTTTGAAACCGAGCATAGTCCTACGACCGGGATTTTTCTGCGGATTTTACGGACCAAAGTTGGGATTTTTCCGGGTCCGGGAATCTTCGAAAAAGCCGGGTTTATTCTCGAATTAACGGACCAGAAATAAGATAAGTGGGTATACCGGATATTTTCTGGTCCAGGTGGGCCACACTTCACATGCAGCATAGTAACTGCATAATTGAAGTTCAATTATTCAGCCGCCAATTCCTATTCAGCCTGTGACTTATCAATAATTTTGTTGTCTATAAAATTATTTTTTTTCTTCAGCTTCCCTGCACCACTATCTTCGTTACCTTCTGCCTTGCAAACTCATTAAACCTTCTCCTCTCCCCTGCACAAACCATCTGTAAAAGAAAAAGAAAAAAAAAAAACACACAACACACCCACACGCCACCGTTTCACCTTCTCCTCCCCATCTTCTTTTTCTTTTCTTTTTTTTTTCCACCACACCGGCCGACCACCCGCTGCCGGCCAAGCCACCTCGCCGCCACCTGAAACCACCTCTAGCCGCCTCTCCTCCTCCTCGTCGCACCGCGTCGACCGCCGCCCTGCTCGTCCGACTCTTCCGCTCGCGCCGTCCTCCTTACGCGCGTCAGCGAGGCCACGAGACACCACCAGCAGACGCGCCGGCTTCCTCTTTCTCCGCCGCGGCACGACATCTCCGACGCCTCCCCGTCCTGCTGTCGCCCTCGCCTTGTCGCCCAGCTCGTCCGCCGTCCCTCCGTCGCCACGCCGCCACCTCTGCAACACAAGGTGAGCATGCCCGATTGAGGAGATCCGACCCGGGAACGTTGGGTTGACCCGCCCCTGGATGAGGTTTGGGTCTGTGGGTTGTGACCTGGGCCTTGGGCCCGTGGTCTGGGCTGGCACGCGTGGGCCTGGCCTGGGCTGATGGGCTTTTGCTGGGCCTGGGCTTGGGTTCTGGGCCCAGTCCGAGTTTTTTTTAAAAAAAGAAGAAATAAATCTGGAGAAAAGAAAATTAAATGGAAGGAAATAAAAATGAGGTTGGGGAAAATATATATTGGTGTGGAAAATAAATGTTTCGAGGAAATGATTTTAGAAAAATATTATATGGTATGAAAGGAAACTAATAATTTGTAGTAACAATAATATTTTGGAAAGTACATACCTAGGAAATAAATTTTGGAAAGAGTATTATCAAGGAAGTATTATACCGGTATAGTACCCGGGTATAGGAGTAAATATAGAATAGTATTTTAGCACATGGAAATAAATGGTGAATGATGATAATAATGGAGAAATAATCCGGGAGAGTAACCGGGCCGAGTTTAAGTTTAATTTACGGTATACAGTATTAGCATAATATTTGCATACCATCTTATATGTGCATATTATTGATTGATATAGGAGTTGACAACGAGCAATTTGCTGAGGAACCGGACTTGGAACTTGCTGGGCAATTCCATAATTGATATCGGCTAAGGTGAGGATGGATAACCCTTGTTATGTTGCCTGTAATATTTTGTGTGCTTTGTTGTTCGATTGAACTGCTGATCTGTTGATTGTTGGTTGAATATCTGTTGTGGATATTATTGTTGCTTTTGGACTGTGATATTGATTCTGTGGATAATATGCTGAGATTGATGTTGAACTATTGACTGTGGAAATTAAGGAAAAGAAATTGGAAAATGAAATTGGAATTGATTTGAGATGTTGATATATTTGTCATGTGGAAAGTAGTGGTACGACCCGATGGTTTGAAAATTAATTTTGGGATGCTATGATCGGTTTTTGGTTTGGTTGGCCCGTCATACCTGTGGTTAGGGTATACCGAATACCCAGTGGCTCGGATATGCCGAATATCCGCAGTGGCTCGGATATGCCGAATATCCGCAGTGGCTCGGATATGCCGAATATTCGCAGAGGCTCAGATATGTCGAATATCTGGTTGGCATGACGTCGCCTGAGGTTGGGGTATACCGAATACCCAGTGGCTCGGATATGCCGAATATCCGGTTGTTCTGATATGTGGATTGGTTCTTGACCTAGCATCCGGAATTAATTGATAACCAGGTACGACCCTAGCTTGTCCAGTGACGGGGGCCCGGAAGATAAAATTGGTAATAATAATTAAGCATTCTTTTGGCCTTGGTTCAGTTGTTGATATGTTGTTGCTTATCTGTGTTTGCTTTTAAGTATTACGGTTGCTTGCATATCACTGTTTATCCTTGGTCAGTGAGCACTTCGGACTCACCCCTCGCCTGCGGGGTTTCATCCCGTAGGATAAGTTGTTTCCGTAGTTCAGGTACGACGATCGATGGCTGCTGCTTTCTTCTCCACCTGACTCCGGATCCATACCACCGTTGCATGTGCATAAGTCTTCCGCTGCTATTCTATTGCTTATATTGCTGTATTGCTGTTTTCCTGTGAAATGTATATTACTGATACTATCTGCTGCTGCTGAGAGCACTGTGTTTGGATTGAATAATGGTCCCCGAGTGTGGGTGACAGTTGTATTGATTGTTGCTGTTGTATAATATTTGCACGTTGTACTGTCTGTTCTACCATAATGAATAGTTTCGGCACGTGTTTACTGTGTTACGGTAAATACGGGTTGGGGCGCTTCACAGGACTTGGATCCTTAGTTTGCATCAGTGTCGCATACAGTGTTTTGTGTGTTGTTAAGTCTTCCGCTGTGCATTTTATTAATATTATTGGGCCATTGGGCCGGTTGAGTTATTATTGTTGTTTATATTTTGGGCTGTTGAGCCCGTGTTCCTGTTGTATACACTGTATGCTGGGCTTGTTTTGGTTGGGTCGTCACAGTCCCGGCACGTGTTTACTGTGTACGGTAAATACGGGTCGGGGCGTTTCAACTACAATTGAAAGAGTGTGCTATATCCTTCTTTTTTTTTTCATATTATAAGTTCCTTTTTTTTTTTGTATGTTTCTGTAATTGAGACTTCTTTAATAGCAGTCTCACTACCGAACACAACAAACCCAACATTCTCATTCTCAAGATTCAACGCTATTCTTTTCACACCTTTTCACACCGTTAAGAAATGCAACCATTTCTTTAGCTTGAATCTCGTTCACCCATCTCCAACTGAAATCACTCGTCCGATGTTATCCACATTCGAATAAAAGTTGGTAATTCGATTTTACTTTGTACTTTTATATATTTCTTCCAATAGAAAATTAATGGTATTGTTCTAGGGTTAAACTTTTCAATGTGACGTTCTTTTTTACTTTTTTTACAGAAACTGATATGAAAGCCAACGATTTTTATAAGAATTAAATTAATAAAATGTCAAATTTTATATTGAGAATATAAGATGATTAGTTCACTATATTTTTTTTTGTTCAAAAATGACGTTGAACCAGAATTAATTTTTTTTTGTATAGTAAGATAATTATATATATTTATATGATATAATTTGATGTACTTCCCCTAATGCTAGGAACCTGTCTCCCACTCTCCACCGCTGCAGATTGAACGCACTGGTCTTCCATTTGGCGTCACCAGTGAGACTTTGCCTATTCCACGATTTCCCCAAAACGTCATCACTTTAGTTGTTTTGCATGGCCGAACGGAATGTACGTACATGTAGATGTAGGTAGGGCCAGCCATTTATCAAGCATCTTTTCAGGACAAACTTCTATACTATACTCCCTTGATAATACATGTCCACTCCCACAAAATAATGGAATGAAATGAGCAAATCCTTTTTGGAAAAGTGTAATGTTTCAAATTATTTTTCTTACTAATTAAGAAATTTTACCCATGTTAAATTGCTTTTTTTCTTTTTTTTCTTTTTTTTTTATCCCAAACCATACTCCCTCTTTTTTTTTTTTTTTAGGAACCATACATTTCATTCAATTGCATGAATTAATTAGATCATGCTGGAAATCAAAAGGTACAAAAGCAGGAACAGAATCCACCCAAGGACAGTGACCCTCACTAAGGCCATATTTAGCCAGTCCATGGGCAACCTTATTTGAGTTCCGAGATCTAAAAGAAATAGACCAAGAGCTAAAAGATTGTAAAAGTGACATAACTTCAAGAAAAAACAAACGAGCTCTAGTATTAGGAAAAGATTGAGCTTGAATGGCCTCCACCAGAACCTTGCAGCCCGTTTCCAAAATAATGCGAGTATGAGAAGCATTGTGAAGTTGAGTAAGAGCAAAAACACCCACCTGCAACTCAGCTTCCAGAGGAGAAAACATTCCCGCAAATCGATTGCAGGAACTAAAGAGACAAGCACCCATGGAGTCGCGAGCCAACATACCAGTCCCAATGCATTGAGGCAAGCAGGAAGCATCCGTATTGATTTTAATGATACCATTAGGCGGGGGAAGCCAGACATTCATTGATGAAGTAGTAGGTACAGCTAGTCGACCAGAACTGGCAACTTCCGTCCAATTTGTTGGAAAAATTGGAGCATAACACATAACCTGAGGCGTGCTAGGCACTGTCCTAAAGGAATATTTTGCCTATGGCAAAGTTCCCCCAGGATTCAACAGGTTCTTCTACCTATAATGGCAGGACCTCAGAAACTACCAAGAATAATATAATGAACCCAGCAAGCTCAAGAACAGGAGAGGAGAAATCAAAGAACCTAATGACATAATAGAGAGCAATGGAGGAAAAGAATAATCTTCTTAATACTCAAGGTGTGTGTCTACAAAAATGAGCCAATGCTCCCCTTTTATAGGCAAGGTAAAACCAGTAATAATTTCAAGGTATTAAAACCAGGAGTTAAGACACAAATCAAATGTAATAAAATTGTGAGATTTAATTTTTGTAACTCCCATCTAACAACCAAAAAATTAAAATGCCAACCATGCAAAGATGTTGTCAAAGACCAATGTTCAAAACGTGTGAGATTATATACCCCCACTAATTCCATTAATTCCATTGAATTGGAAGTAACGTTAAGTTTGAAATAAAATATTATTTTGAAATACTTCATTGTATAACAATCCCCCACATATTTCAAAAGAAATATAAATGTCCTCTCATAAATAAAAAGATAAAATTGTTGGGTTCTAAATACTAAAGAGTGTAATACGTCGAACCTGGTGTCCGTAGACTATGAACCAGGCCTAGACCGATAAGTCTTAACAAACCGTGTCTATCAGTGTAACAAAATGGTTACTATGAACTGATAAACACTTTGGCAAGTCAGTGTGCTTACTAATCATATTACACCCGCACAATTCGTGGTGTTATCGCGGTTTTGCGCATTTCGGCCGTGCGCGCGCCTGGAAATTCTTAAGTGCTCTAGAGGTGTGCCTGGAAATACAACCTCATAGGAACGGCCCCATTCCACACTCATATAGGTGATCTCATCAAGTGTATGCTGCAAGTTATACACCATCCGTATAGGATATGAGGATCATTAAGAGTCTAGCTCATCCTCTCGATCAATGCAGTCTAGTACTATTTCTCACACCATAGGAAGGGACAAAAGTACGAGTACTAGCAGAATTAATCAGTGACTTGTTAATACCCATATGAACCTGTTTCACGGGATCTCCGATCATGCAGGTTGGGTTACCATCACTAATTAATTTCAGACAGGCAATATTTAGTCCCATTCCCCTCGATGTTTCGTTTATTAATTCTCTTCCCGGGGATTTGTCAGATGATCGGCCAAATCACTTCTGACTTCACATATTGTACGGAAATTTTATTCCATCTCGCAATAGCGCCATTTTACCAAAAGGTATTAGTTATACGTGTCTATTTCTCCTATCAGAATTTATTATGTTCATGTTGTTTATTGCCTCTTTGCAATCACAACGCATAGACACACTCATGTTGATTTTATTCCAACGGAATATGAAACACCCGTGTCCCAAATTAACAATAAAATACTAAAACTCAAGGAAATTACCAAAATACCCTTGAGACCCGGGACACGATAATCAATATCAAAAACAATATCCAAAATCCTCAATAAAAACGAGATGTCAAAAGAACATAACAATCCGGCTTAACAAGCCACAAGACAACCCGGCATCCTGCCGAAACATCATCAAAACATAAACCCGGCAATCCCGCCGATAATGTAATCCAAAAGCAATAGACATCTCAATAAAAATTCCAATGCAGCGGAAGAAATATATGGAATAAAAATATGAGAAACAAAACAGTATGCATGCCGACTCTATGGATCCAACCGGGAGATCAAGCACAACTACCTGCCGAGATAACCACGTCCGTACTCTGGAAGGATGGAAAGTGACTGCACGCTATCTAAAGTCTGAAAAACAACGTTGGCAATTATGTGAGTCGCCTACTCAGTGAGCAATATATATCTAATTATGAAGGTGTGCAGATCAAGTCCGAAAGGAAAGGAGAGCAACAGACTAGCATGCAAACATACAACAATCAGTACTAACATGCCAACACAATCAAGCATACAGTTTATTGTTCTCCATCTGTTGTGTATTAAGTTTTCTTATTATGATTTATTATTCAGGGCCCCTACTGTGTGCGTCGAGCTCGGTCCCGTCTCATGAGACAACCAGGCATAAGCCCAAATACAACCAGGCACGAAGCCCAACATAACCATAGAGAGAGAGAGAGAGACAGAGAGAAAGAGGGAGGTAGAAAGAGGGAGGTAGAAGGAGGGAGGTAGAAACCGGTCATCACAGACCCACATGCATATCTGCATAACACTTGCTAATCCGCAAGCAAACCCGAGGGGTATCACTTCCCGCTCGAAACAACCGGTCATCAGCACACAGTAGCCTAACTTCTACTGTACATTATCTTATCCACAAATTATAAGTCTATGTGTGCCATTAGTTGTGATTAAACAGGGTTGTGTGATAAAACATCTCAAACAGATAACCGGGTCTCCGACCCATAACACATCACACCAAACACCCAAAATCACATCACATGTTATAAACCATAACATTCCAATCATCCAGCTCATAAGCAAAAAGTACACTTAGGCACACAATACAGATTACAGCATGTTAGCAAACAAGCATGCAACTCAAACAAACCATTCCAACGAGCTCATGCAAACAAACATAAAAAGACATATAAAGTCACCTCAACATTATGTCGTTTATGAATCCCCGGCCTAAAGTCCAATCTAAGCCCAATTATAATTTCCGGGCCCAAAGCCCACTTCCATAAGTCCTTATTTAATTAATTATAGAATTGGGCTCAAAGCCCGTTACTTAAGTCCAAGTCAATTCGATGTCCAAAGATTCCCGGCCTAAGGTTCTACCCGTGTCGGTATTTACCGGCCTAAGGTTCTACCCGTCTCGGTTTCCACTAATCACTATTAAATACATAATCCAATTCCGAATATAAGTAAATGCCATGAATGAATACAAATCGTACATCCAATATACCGTTAAAATGCCGAAAATCGAGACCCGAGCCCTTGCCGGAATTTTCCCGAGCCTCGCCGGAAAATTCCCGAGCCTCGCCGGAAAAATTTCCGAGCCTTCGCCGGATTCTGGTGAACTCGCCGGAATTCTCCACAAACTGCCAGCAACAATTAAACACAACAACTTTGAACAATTCCAACACAAACACTCATAAATCCCTTAAACGGGTTATAAGAGAAATTTGTTGAACGGATCTTACCCGGGACAACAATCGGTTCTGCTCGGAATTCCGTCCTCTGCCCGGAGTAACACCAACACACCCGAGCTCCAAATCACTGCAGACACACCACCAGAACCACCCCGATTAGCCACCACCATAACAACCACCCGCCGGAACCAACACGCAGCAACACAACCACCACAGCACCACACAGACCCGACACACAAAACCAGAAAAAAAAACCCATATCAGCATAGCTCGGCCAAAAGCAAACGACGACGAGAAGAAAGACAGAAACCGAAGAGGAGGAGCAAAGCTTACCGAGCTTGAAGAAGCGGCTGCGACTCGTACTCCAGCCGGCGTGCACACAACCCAAAACGCGCGGCAACAGAAGCCCCCCCCCTCGGCCTTCGTCACAGCTCCACCGCGAGCAGCACACCTCCTACACGGCACGGGCGGCGGCGACACAAGGGGAAGAACTTGAACGGGAATGGAGGAGACAGAGAAGGTTGGTGGCGGCGATTTGAAAAGAGGGAGATGCGGGAGAGAGGGAGAGAAGGAGGGAGAAGGTTGTCGGCCGGAAAAGAAAAGAAGAAGAATGAAGTGAGGAGGAAGGGAAGAGGAAGAGAGAGCGAGAGGGAAGAAGAGAGAAGGAAGAAGAAGGGGAGATGGGGGCGGCGGCGGTTTGGAGGTTGAAGAAGAAGAGAAAAAGAAAAATTAAGAAAGAAGAAGAAAGGGAAAAAAGAAAAGATAAAGGGTGTGTGTGGCCAGCTAGGGTTGGCCGCCCTAGTGGACGACCCGTTGTCCGCTAGGCGCGGTCAACCCCCCTGGTCAACGCGCTGTTATCCTTTTTTTTTTTTTTTAAACATTGCCAAAACGACGTAGTTTCAGGGAAACTACTTCAAAACTTAACACTCAACCCCGAAACCCGATCAAACTCCAACGAAAGCCGAACCCGTCATACCATCAACTTAATTCCCTTATAACCAAGGTAAAATAATTTATTTCCTTGTCCAAAAATCCGGAAATTCCTCAAGGGCAAAATTGGAATAAAAATTTCGAAAATTCCGAGAAAATCAAATTATGAAAATTCGGGGCGTTACAAATATTTGCAAAGAAATTTCAATCACTTAGCCTCAAAGTTAGCTAATTTCAGTGAAATATTCTCAGTCTCAATCTTTCAAAATTCACAATTTTTGTGAACAATGACATAACATCAGTGAACTTTACTCCATATGAATTAACATAATTCATTTGACATCATTGTACTCTCTATAAGTACCATAGAAGTCCACCATAATATATACCAAAATTTTGTGGTATATCTCAAATAATTTTTATGTCTGCACAAAGCAGCCCCATAACCACATTTGTGATTGTGTATATATTGAAGGCTCAATCGGCCCACAACAGTAACAAATTCTCAACAATTCGTGCATACTCATACTGAGTTATCGGATCTCTCTTAAATTTAATTAGGATTTATATTATAAGGGAATGCTCACTAGCCAAAACTAGTACGACATCAAAGTGTCCAAACTTCTTAAGAAGTTTCTCAATTAAATATTTATAATAGCCCCAAGCTATCACCTTCCCTTATAATTTTAAACCATACACAATACTTGCTTCACCATACATTAAAATTTAAAGGCAAGAAAAATACTTCGATAACAAATATAACAACACCGTTATATCACACAAATGAATAAAATCTTTTTTTATACACAATCAACTATGTATGGGTTCATCAAAATTCTATGGTGCTAAAATTAAGCAACTTAACATATAATTATGTTTTCAGAAAATTCTCAAGTTCACGAAAGTATCTTAATTAGTTAGCACCCAATCAAAATTTCTGACTTGATCAATATTAAAACAAGACATGCTATAAAAATATTTTCCACATAATTTTTCCTTCTCAAAATTAAGGAAATAAACACCCCCACATTTTTAAAAATTTCAAGCCACTTCTTAAAGATATATAATTTAATTCTTCACTAGCATCTTACTAAAAGATGACAAGAAAATATTCATACGAATTTTTAATAAACAAACCCATAGCACATAGAATAAGAATAATTTCACATAAATTATTCAACCAATGATATCGCTAATAAAACCTTGATTACAAAAGCCTTTTGATAAGCACATTAATTTTGCTTATTATACTAACGCCAAATTCCACATTAATCCCAAATTTACACAATAATATCATACAAATTTAATTTATATGATCATAAGGTACATATGAGAGCCAAGATTTATTCAAATGTGAGTTTTAGAAAAATTTATTTATTCCAAGAATTTTAACAAATCTGGAATCTCAAAGGCAAACATGTCTCTCTTCATCTCTTACTAGAGTGTAAGAGGAAACGACATATGGTAGCATCTTAATGCACCTCTTAATTCTTTATACAAGATAAGTTTGAGTCACATAAATTTATTTACTCACATTTGCCACAAAATATTTTTTCGGAGAAATGATCTCAACTCTAATATCATCTCCTAAACCAAATCAAATTTTGAATTAGGAGGATTTTCATTTCTCATGCCACTTTTATATTTATATAAATAAAATTATTTGGCTCATTCACAAATAGAATAAATATCTGTACTTAAATCGGGATTAGATTACACATAAGGCTTGTAATCAAGATTTTATTAGAGGACATACCTTTCACCAGGCTAGCTTTTATTCTTTTCTCCATATATGCAACCTCGATTTTCTCCTTTGCACCTTTTAGTTTCTCTTCCACCATTAGCTTTGTAAAAGCATAAATCAACAAAAAGACTTTGTAAGAACGATGTTCATAAGAGAAAACTAAAGAAGAAGACAATAAAATATTCCTTTAGATTGTTGGAAAAATTGGAGCATAACACATAATCTGAGGCGTGCTAGGCACTGTCCTAAAGGAATATTTTGCCTATGGCAAAGTTCCCCCAGGATTCAACAGGTTCTTCTGCCTATAATGGCAGGACTTCAGAAACTACCAAGAATAATATAATGAACCCAGCAAGCTCAAGAACAGGAGAGGAAAAATCAAAGAACCTAATGACATAATAGAGAGCAATGGAGGAAAAGAATAATCTTCTTAATACTCAAGGTGTGTGTCTACAAAAATGAGCCAATGCTCCCCTTTTATAGGCAAGGTAAAACCAGTAATAATTTCAAGGTATTAAAACCAGGAGTTAAGACACAAATCAAATGTAATAAAATTGTGAGATTTAATTTTTGTAACTCCCATCTAACAACCAAAAAATTAAAATGCCAACCATGCAAAGATGTTGTCAAAGACCAATGTTCAAAACGTGTAAGATTATATACCCCCACTAATTCCATTAATTCCATTGAATTGGAAGTAACGTTAAGTTTGAAATAAAATATTCTTTTGAAATACTTCATTGTATAACACAATTTTCCTGTTGGTACTGCTGCAATAGATCAGATGCAGAATTAAGGATGAAAGAGGAGTCGGCCTGTCGCTGTTGGAATATGAGTGCATTCCTGGCTTTCCATATTGCCCAGAGAGTGATCAACCAGAACTCAAGCACATGCTTCGGAGCTTGTTCTTGCATCGTAATCAACCATTCCCATATATCATCATCTGGTGGGACGGGGATCTGAATTCCACAATTCTGCCAAACACCAGCAGCAAGAGAGCAAGACCAAAAAAGGTGGATAGGAGTTTCATCCCAAACTTGGCAAAATGGACAGGTTGCTGGCACTGGTATATTACGTTGCCTAAGAAAGGGACGCAAGGGAAGAATGTTGCGGATCAATCGCCATCCAAAATGCTTCACCCGGGGAGGGAGGAAAAGAGACCACAAGAGTTTCCATATGGTTGTGGAGGGCGGGAGGGATAGTCTGTGAGAGAGAGCCCAGTGATAACCACTTCATACGGTATAGGAACAAGCCTATTTTGTTTTTAAGAAAGATGACTTAATCTAAACCTAACCGTTATTTCCAGATTATAGAATTTTAATTTTTTTTTGTGATGATTCCTAAGATAACAGATATTAGGAGAGAGTAATATTAAGATTTAAGATTGATTATGAACAAACTATCGATGGGTAATGTAATACCAAATTAGTAACATTCCGTTTGAATAGTTCAAATTAATTACTCCAGACAAGCATAGGTATTCCTTGAAAATTAAGGAAGCTTTGACTTAGCGCTGGCAATATTATCGCCAGTGCTATAGTGCTCTACAAATGTTTCGCAATATTTTCCGTCTCTTAAAAAATAAAATGTTTCAAATTATTCGTCACACCAAGAAAATTTAGGCATATTAGATAAATCTCAACCACACTTCTCAAATACATTTGCCTAATGTACTTATTTTTTGTAAACATATTTTAGTCTAAATCTAATTATTAATTATTCCTAGATTTAAATTTTTTAAAATCCTTTAAAACTTTCTTAAAAGACAGGTATTGCGGGATGAGAAAAGAGTTATAATTAATAGTGTTGACTTTATGATGAGAAGAATTATTTGTGTTAATAAGGCTCACCGCTTATTGCCACCCGGTTAAAAGTAAGTTCGAGTGCTTCTAGAAGTTTGAAGTCTACAAATTCTCTCTTCTCCGTGGATTGCCCTTTACACTCGAGAATCTCCATTTTCGTCGTTATTTGGTTTATCTTTTTCCAAATTAAACAATATTATATAATCAATAGAACTTCCAAAGTAAGCAAATATCAATAATTTCTTTAAAAAAATTATCCTTGTTCGTCCTTGACTATTAGTTTAGGAAGTTTCCTCTGGAAGAGAATGGAATGACGTGAAGGGAATGAGGGAAGTATCGATTAGGATTCACTGATTTTGGAAACAAGAAGAAACAAGAGGGAATAGAAGTGAAGTGAAACTAATCAGTTTCTCTTTACATCAGAGAGAGAGAATGGTGAAAATAGTTCGACTTGGGTAAAGTTTATTTTACAATAACCATTTGTCTATTCTACTTATCTTATTGAGTTTTTCATTGTACGGTTAAAATTATACTTTTCATTATTTTTCCTCAATTTCGTTCTTCCTATTTTTCCCCTTCCCAAATAACATAAAATTAAACATTACTACTTTCTTTCTTCCCATTAATTTTTCATTCTCCTCATTTCCCTTCTCTCCCCATCCAATTCCCAAACTCCACCTTTTGTTTTGTCTTATCAATTACTCTTTAAAATTAGAGTTTAATACCTTTTCATCTAGTATAGAATTCATAAACAAAAAGCGACAGATAGAATCTAAAACGCCCCGACCCGTATTTACCGTACACAGTAAACACGTGTCGGAACTGTGACGACCCAATCAAAACAAGCCCAGCATACAATGTATACAACAGGAACACGGGCTCAACAGCCCAAAATAAAAACAACAATAATCATCATAACCGGCCCAATGGCCCAATAATAGTAAAAACCTGCACAGCGGAAGACTTAATAACTCACACAAACACTGTATGCGACATAGATGCAAACTATGGATCCAAGTCATGTCCAAGGGATAACGCCGCAGCCTGTCTGGAATGCACCAATCCTGTACAACAAATAACTCATCCTACGGGATGAAAGCCCGCAGGTGAGGGGTGAGTCCGAAGTGCTCACCGACGAAGGAAAGACAATCAATATGCACACTAAAATTACTCAAGGTCCAAAAACAAGTAAAATCCACCAAAATACACCAAATCGAAAGACAAGACCAAAAAAACTGGTCCAAACCGAAAAGACTCAATAAAATCCAATTTTCCGGTTTTATCTTTCCGGGCCCCGTCACGGATAAGCTAGGGTCGTACCAGGTTATCAACCTGTTTCTGGTGCCAGATCAAAAAGAACCCGGGATCAACATCCCAATATCAAACTCAGGGATCAACATCCCAATCAAACCGGCATCAACATGCCCATCACAAGTAACCCAGATCATGGCACCACAAAACAGTCTCAAACCATCCGGTCGTACCTCTACTTACCACGTGACAATTATATTATCATCATTTAAAATCAAATCACAGGGATCAACATCCCTAACCAAAATACCGGGATAGACATCCCTATCCAAAAATCAAGGATCGACATCCTTTCACAATTCATTAATTATTCCATTTTATTTAGTGCCAAAACGACTCAGGGATAAACTTCCAAAAACCGACATGGGATAAACATCCCGACCACAATCAAGACAATGGGATAAACATCCCGAAGCAAACCACCACAACACAATACTCAACATTGCAATAATTAACAAACACAATAACCGAGTAATACAGGCACATATTGAAGGAAATCCATCCTCACCTTGGCCGATTACTCAACTCCGGAAATAATGATCGGTCCGACGCCGGCTCCTCGGGAAACTGCCCGATATCCAACCTATACCACAAATCAATATACACTCACATAAATGCACATAATCGGTATGCTATGATGCCCAAACTGCGAAATTACCCATCCCAGTTCTTATCCGTTATTATTATCTTTTACCGAAAATAATTAATCGTACGTATTTCCGAATATAATTTCGGTACCATACTTTAATTAAAACTCTCTTTTAAATGTTTTTCGTAAAATAATTATTCTTTTCCAAAATTATAATCACCATAATTTTTCTGATAATATAATAACCTATTTATAATTCTCAGAAAATATTTATAAAGTATTTATCTTTTCTAAATATATATAGTAATAATATTTTCCAATACAAAATATAATTAACTTTAATTTCCAAAATACATATTTATATACATATACCACAATCATAATTTCCTAGAGAAAATAATACATGTATTAAATTTCCAGAATTTTATTTTCAAGGTATATATATATTTTTTTCCAATTAATAATAGTTTTCTAAAACCAAACTTAATTATTTATCAAAGTAAATATATTTATATCTTAATAAAAATACGAGAGTTAAATTGGCAATAATTTTCTCAAAATAACTATATAATTTTTTTCCAAAAATAAATACCAAAATATAGATAAATACATATATATATATATATATATGTTGTTGTTTTTTTTTTAAATTAATCGGGCTGGATTGAATAGTGCAAGCCCAGGCCCAGGGAAGAGCTCAACCCAGCCCTATCTGGACCCGGCCCACACACATCCATTTGGCCCGCGAGACCCAACCCACAGCCGTCCGGGTCGACCCACCCGTCACTCCAGTGGAACGGGTCGCTTACTTTGAGGACGACGGCGACGGCACGGATCGAAGCAGGCATCACGGACTCGGTGGCGCGACGAGCAAGGCGACGCGGGGTCGCGGTGGTGGCTCGCTGCTGCGGCTGCTGGGCTTCGTCGTCGGTAGCGGCGCAAAGGGCAGATCCACGGGTCTGCTCCTCGGGTCTAAGGCGGCGCGTCGGCAGACGGAAGACGACGGGGTCAGCGGCGGTCGATAGGCGACGGCGTGGCGAGCTCGATGGTGTCGGTGGTAAGTCGAGCGGCCGCGCGGAAGCATCGCCATGAACAGTGGCAGGGCTCGGGGAGGGTGACGATGAACAGTTCACTCCTTCCCTTTTTTCCTATTTTTTGCGATTTTCTTCCTCTTTTTTTTCTTTCTTTTTCCTTATTTTTCCGATTTTTTTTCTCTTTTCTTTTCTTTTCTTTTGTTTTTTTTTTTTTTCTTTTCTTTTCTTTCTGATTGGTTCTTTTCTTTTTTTTCCTTCTTTTTTTTTTTTTTTTTGTTTTTCTTTTTCTTCTTTTTTTTTTCCTTTTTTCTCTTTTTTTTCCTTTTCTCTCTTTTTTTTTCTCTTCTCTTCTTCCTCTCCTTCCTCCTCTGCTTCTTCTTTTATAACGTGAAAATACTGTTAATCATGTGATAACAATAATGCAGGCGGGTCCGATCCGGACCAAAAAATAACTGATACCCCCTTAGTTATTTTCCGGTGTGATTTTCCGAGAAATTCCGAAGCCCGAAAAATACCAACTTAGGCCCGAAAAATCCACAGAAAAATCACGAGCGCGGGAAAACTCTCGGTTTCGAAAAATGACTCCCGGTTTACCATGAATTAATTACCCAAGATTAATTCAACAGTAAATCACGGTAAAAAGACTTTTACAGTCCTGGTAAAAATCAAAAATTTTACCCGGGCTGTTACAGTCTACCCACCTTAAAAAGAATTTTGTCCCCGAAATTCCATCTTATCCGTGGGTCCTACCACGATAAGCTTCTGGCACACTCTGCTAGGTGTCCAACCTCAACCCGAGATACCGCTTATACCCTTGAGCGACATCTCGTCCGCTTATAAATACCAAACCTCATGACTGACAAACTCACACACAGTCATGGACTCTCCACTGAGATCAAGAACAACCTCAGACTCCGAGAACAACAGCTACATCGGTGGCACTGCCTTCCGGACAAGCTCCGATGAAGAACCTCCGAAGAAGCGCTTCAAAACGAACATCGTCGGCCTGAAGGAACACATGGTGGTCTCCCCAAAGCTACGGAAGAAGCGTGCCATCAAGAAAGCTGAAGATCGAAAGGGCAAGGCGATAGCTGAGAGCAGCACTCCGCAGCAAACTCTGACGCAGCTGAACGTCTCACTGAAGAAGATCAGCTCGGCGGTGTTGCAGATCGAACTGGCGTGCGCAGAACTCTTCGCTCACATGAAGAACATACAGAAACTTGTAAAAGACTTAGAGAAGCATGTAACTCAATAGAGTACTTCTTCTCTGTTTGTAAAACTATTATGAAATTAATAAAATAAGTTTCCTTTTTAATATCAAAACTCTTATATTACAAAGTCTTATGTTAAACAATAAAATAAAACATCTCAAGCAGAACAAAAATCAATAATAAGAATATAAATCAAACATGAAGAAATTAAAAACAAAACTCGTTTAACAAAATCAAAACATTAAGAAATTAAAACAAAAACATATTTTCATGATCGGCGCTCAAATCGGTCCTAAGCAGATACGTGACACATACAGCTAACGGTGATGTCGGTTCCCACGTGAAAAAGATATCTGTTATCTCGCACGGTGACGATCACGAGAGCGTCTTGTGTCCCTCGAAAAGAACGATACCCACTTGTTCACAATTTCCGCATGAGCCAAAAACGTCTGTCAAGGCTCGCATCTTTCCACGATGTCCAAACAACTGTACACTTGTCGTGCATGCGCTTTACTCGAGGTATGGTCCCATCTGTCCAGCCTCAACGGTCACGGATGCATGTGATAAAAGATGCAGAAAAATATAGTAAAACCATGAAAAGAAAAGACAAAGTAGCCAGAGCGAAAGAAAATCATAAGATGGAAAGAGGCTGAAAAACTCTGGCATGGGTAGCCTGAAAAACATATAAAGTAACAAGGCAATAAATGAAGCAACGGAAAAATTCAAAAAAAAAATCTTGAAAATCGAAAACAGTAATCACGCTCCCCATAAGTGTATAAAAGACGGAGCGATGAAGTGTAAATTATCAAAAGCTTTTAAAGCAAACAAAACACTCAGGCAACAAAACCACAAAACTCTGAAAAACAAAACACTACTCGTCGCGACAACATGCCTGCTCCCTCTTTCGTCTTCTTCGTCGAAGGTGCCAATCTAGGCAGAAGGAACCGTCTGGCCTACAACATGGTCAACGAACGTGCTGAAGAGCTACCAAATGAGCTCGGCAGAATGCCCCGACTGGTCTTCGTCGACGAGCTCTACTCCTCGAGATTCTTCGTCACTCCAATGGAAGAGGTGTTCTTCCTAGAGGACCGCGGCACTCTGAGGACCTCCTACTACGGCTCGGCAAACTCCATCATGTTCTCCATCTCCGAAAGGCTTCAGGAGTTCAACCTGGAGTCCACTTGCCCTTTCCTGGAGCAAAGCACCTACTACCAGCTCTCGATGACAGCCCAGAGCATGCCCAGAGTCACACGTCTTCCCGTAACTTGGCCAAAGGCCCGACTGCTGGTGTGGAACTGCAGAGGAGTAGCTAGGCGTTCCCAGGAGTTCTCGCGTACTCTGAGGGACTTGAAGAACCAATACAAGCCGAACATGGTTCTTCTCACCGAGACCTAGTGGCAACCTCAAGATGATCACGGTCTGATCCCACTCCGGTTCCCTCAAGCAAACCGGTTCGAGCTTCCTGGTCAGGACGGCAGAGGCGGCATGTGGTTTTCGTGGAGCGACACCATCCAAGTCAACATCAACAACGACCCAACCAGCTTCAGGGTCAATGTCGTTCCCAGGCGTTAAATGTATTTTCTTTTTTATAAAAATATCAATGTAATGTTTCTGTCTTGTAATCAAAATATTAGTAATATTAATAATATTTGTATTTCCGCTTATTTGTGGCATCATTTACCTCTTATGTGAATGTTCTGCGACAGCTGGCGTCCCATGACTAGATCCATAATGCACTAACTAAATGATATAAAATAGTAAATAAATGGAGCGAACTATGCAAACAAGGATGACAAACACACAAAGACTGCCCAACAAGACCTAACGCCCGCTCCGCTACCAAAATGAAACGCCCCGACCCGTATTTACCGTACACAGTAAACACGTGCCGGAACTGTGACGACCCAATTAAAACAAGCCCAGCATACAGTGTATACAACAGGAACACGGGCTCAACAGCCCAAAATAAAAACAACAATAATCATCATAGCTGGCCCAATGGCTCAATAATAGTAAAAACATGCATAGCGGAAGACTTAATAACTCACACAAACACTGTATGCGACATAGATGCAAACTATGGATCCAAGTCCTGTCCAAGGGATAATGTCGCAGCCTGTCTGGAATGCACCAATCTTGTACAACAAATAACTCATCCTACGGGATGAAAGCCCGAAGGTGAGGGGTGAGTCCGAAGTGCTCACCGACGAAGGAAAGACAATCAATATGCACACTAAAATTACTCAAGGTCCAAAAACAAGTAAAATCCACCAAAATACACCAAATCGAAAGACAAGACCAAAAAAACTGGTCCAAACCGAAAAGACTCAATAAAATCCAATTTTCCGGTTTTATCTTTCCGGGCCCCGTCACGGATAAGCTAGGGTCGTACCAGGTTATCAACCTGTTTCTGGTGCCAGATCAAAAAGAACCCGGGATCAACATCCCAATATCAAACTCAGGGAACAACATCCCAATCAAACCGGCATCAACATGCCCATCACAAGTAACCCAGATCATGGCACCACAAAACAGTCTCAAACCATCCGGTCGTACCTCTACTTACCACGTGACAATTATATTATCATCATTTAAAATCAAATCACAGGGATCAACATCCCTAACCAAAATACCGGGATAGACATCCCTATCCAAAAATCAAGGATCGACATCCTTTCACAATTCATTAATTATTTCATTTTATTTAGTGCCAAAACGACTCAGGGATAAACTTCCAAAAACCGACATGGGATAAACATCCCGACCACATTCAAGACAATGGGATAAACATCCCGAAGCAAACCACCACAACACAATACTCAACAATGCAATAATCAACAAACACAATAACCGAGTAATACAGGCACATATTGAAGGAAATCCATCCTCACCTTGGCCGATTACTCAACTCCGGAAATAATGACCGGTCCGACGCCGGCTCCTCGGGAAACTGCCCGATATCCAACCTATACCACAAATCAATATACACTCACATAAATGCACATAATCGGTATGCTATGATGCCCAAACTGCGAAATTACCCATCTCGGTTCTTATCCGTTATTATTATCTTTTACCGAAAATAATTAATCGTATGTATTTCCGAATATAATTTCGGTACCATACTTTAATTAAAACTCTATTTTAAATGTTTTCATAAAATAATTATTTTTTTCCAAAATTATAATCACCATAATTTTTCTGAAAATATAATAACCTATTTATAATTTTCAGAAAACATTTATAAAGTATTTATCTTTGCTAAATATATATAGTAATAATATTTTCCAACACAAAATATAATTAACTTTAATTTCCAAAATACATATTTATATACATATACCACAATCATAATTTCCTAGAGAAAATAATACATGTATTAAATTTCCAGAATTTTATTTTCAAGGTATATATATTTTTTTTTCCAATTAATAATAGTTTTCTAAAACCAAACTTAATTATTTATCAAAGTAAATATATTTATATCTTAATAAAAATACCAGAGTTAAATTGGCAATAATTTTCTCAAAATAACTATATAAATTTTTTTCCAAAAATAAATACCAAAATATAGATAAATACATATATATATATATATATATTGTTGTTTTTTTAAAAAAATTAATCGGGCTGGATTGAATAGTGCAAGCCCAGGCCCAGGGAAGAGCTCAACCCAGCCCTGTCTGGACCCGGCCCACACACATCCATTTGGCCCGCGAGACCCAATCCACAGCCGTCCGGGTCGACCCACCCGTCACTCTAGAGGAACGGGTCGCTTACCTTGAGGACGACGGCGACGGCACGGATCGATGCAGGCATCAAGGACTCGGTGGCGCGACGAGTAAGGCGACGCGGGGTCGCGGTGGTGGCTCGCTGCTGCGGCTGCTGGGCTTCGTCGTCGGCAGCGGCGCAAAGGGCAGATCCACGGGTCTGCTCCTCGGGTCTAAGGCGGCGCGTCGGCAGACGGAAGACGACGGGGTCAGCGGCGGTCGATTGGCGACGGCGTGGCGAGCTCGATGGTGTCGGTGGTGCGTCGAGCGGCCGCGCGGAAGCATCGC
Source organism: Turnera subulata (assembly GCA_028386065.3). NCBI lineage: Eukaryota > Viridiplantae > Streptophyta > Magnoliopsida > Malpighiales > Passifloraceae > Turnera > Turnera subulata. The sequence goes on from JAKUCV010002386.1 coordinate 31,708, forward strand.
CATGAACAGTGGCAGGGCTCGGGGAGGGTGACGATGAACAGTTCACTCCTTCCCTTTTTTCCTATTTTTTGCGATTTTCTTCCTCTTTTTTTTTCTTTCTTTTTCCTTATTTTTCCGATTTTTCTTTTCTTTTCTTTTCTTTCTGATTGGTTCTTTTCTTTTTTTTTCCTTCTTTTTTTATTTTTCTGTTTTTATTTTTCTTCTTTTTTTTCCTTTTTTTCTCTCTTTTTTTTTTTCCTTTTCTCTCTCTTTTTTTTTTCTCTTCTCTTCTTCCTCTCCTTCCTCCTCTGCTTCTTCTTTTATAACGTGAAAATACTGTTAATCATGTGATAACAATAATGCAGGCGAGTCCGGTCCGGACCAGAAAATAACTGATACCCCCTTAGTTATTTTCCGGTGTGATTTTTCGAGAAATTCCGAAACCCGAAAAATACCAACTTAGGCCCGAAAAATCCACGGAAAAATCACGAGCGCGGGAAAACTCTCGGTTTCGAAAAACGACTCTCGGTTTACCATGAATTAATTACCCAAGATTAATTCAACAGTAAATCACGGTAAAAAGACTTTTACAATCCTGGTAAAAATCAAAAATTTTACCCGGGCTGTTACAGAATCATAGAAGGAAAGGAAATTTTGTAAATAACTTTTGAGCCCAGGTAAATGTTATCTGGGCCTACAGTACACTGTATGTAAGATATTTCACCAAAATCTTGAAAATGAATTTTCCATTTTACAAACTACTAGTATTTTAATGACAATGATTAAAACTTTCCTTTTTCTACTTTTGCAGGATATGTAATCAACAGAATTAATAAAGTAGGAAATCAAAACAAAATTAATCCAATCCAACCATTATCCTTGATTGAATCAAAGAGTAGCACGGATATATATAATTACTTATATATATGCTAACATAAAAATAAAAAGGCAACAGTATAAATTAAGGAGAAATATTTATACTCCTATTTTAGTACCATGTTTTGCCTTCCGCTCTTGTAAAATAGAAAAAGAAAATCCCATATAAACTTGGCAAGAAACCATCCAAATCCAAATGAGTATTATTTGGATTTGGATGGTAATACAAGGAAATAACTGTCCTAATGATGTAACTCACACGAGTATACCGGACATGAATCTGCCAAAGATACAATGCACATCACCACCAAAAAGTGGATAGGCACACTATTCTGATTTTACCATTATTGATTGCTATTAAGACCTCAATAATCCGTTCAAAAAGATTAAGACCTATATAACACAATTTTAAACGTAGAAAGTTTCTTTCTACCAAATTTATCCATATTCCAGAAAGAAATGGACTAGTGTATTAAATTATCCTTGGCCGTCGGGCCCCAAATGGTAAAACAATTTTAGGGAATCTCGCCGGAAGCAACATCAGAAAAATGAACAAAATTTACACAAAACTGCGTTATATATAATTAACTAGGAGAGAAGGAGCAATATATATGCTTAATACATTTTATTCATTCACAAATTTCAGACACTGAACAAGTACTCCTCGATGACTGTATGGTGCCTACATACAAACAAAGATCTAATTAAAGCATGTGTCTAAACACTAAATATTTTAGTCGGCTGGCCCTCAGTTTGTTTACATAGGGGGAAAAAAAAACAGCATAATCCAAACAAAGAAAAAGAAATGAGAGAAAAAGGATCATTCCTTCTTCTCCTTTGGACGCCAAAAGGAGGGCCTTCCTCAAATGACAACAACATTAATCCTCCTTCCTAGCTAGCTAGCAGGAACACACACAGACCGGACAACCTCGTCCAGGCAGGAGAACTGTCCTTGTCCGAGATAGACCGATTCAAGAACCCTCTTGAAAACCGGGACGTGAACTGGGATTTTCAGCACCCCGGACTGGTCGTACCCGTATTCCTGGGCTGATATGTTCAGGAGCTCGATGAAGATCGGGTGGTGCAGCAGCTTCGCATTCACAATAAACCTCTCCGCCTCCTCGAGACCCACGTAGACGGGGATGTGCCCCGCGGGGACGTGCTTTGATGTCCCCGGAGGCTGCAACCGACGTGTCGTTGATCGGTCTTTTCGGAGGCGGGAGTAGTGGGCCGAGTGGCCCACTCGAGAGAGCTTGCGGATTAGTTTCTTCATGATATACCACACAAACTCACGTGGGGGAAAAGGGCAAGAAGAAGAATTTACAGTGAAGAAGATGAGGAGTACGGTAATGGTACTAACCTGTGCTAGAGAAGAGCCATTGTTGTATCTGTTTCTTCTTCTCTCTTTTGGGGGGGTGTCATTGTATTTCTTCTGTATTCCTCCTAATAATAAAAGTGGGTAAAGGTTGGAGTTATATAGGAGAGTTGGTATCAGGGATGATGAGGACGGTGAAAATTTGGAAATGATACCAAAAAAAGGAAGACAATTAATGGGGTTAGGTAGGGGGGGAATTTAGTTTTTTTGTTAGACGTGAAAATTGTGGCATGTTTTTAATTTTTTTGGTTTTAGGACGTGGATAGATTATCCTGCTAGCAATGAGATTCCCGTCTTCCGTTTCTAGAATCATGTATCTCACATTCATATTCCTTCTATAACGATTAACAAAACGATTTCGTCTATTTCTTTTTTCTTAAAAAAAAAACTGATGCAATCCTAAAGAAATTTTATAATACAAATAGACTACGATTTGAACAATTTCGAATATGACAATAATAATAGAATATCACAAAAAAAAATAACACTTACAACTTTAGCATGTTCAAGGGATAGTCATTAGGAACAAATGAAGTGAATATCCGTGCAATTAATTAAAGCATTCTTTTAATATGTTCGAGCAATTGCTTCCCCTCTCAACGTCCGTTTTTCGCCAATTCACTTCGTTCCTATCCTCTAATTTAATGTAATATATGACATCATTTCAGCACTTGATGTATTGAATTTAAATAATATAATAATTAAAAACCAGTAAATTCACCCAATAAATGTAATTAGCTAACTGATCCACTCTTCATATTGTTTATCCTAGCTAATTTCTGCCATTTGTAATTGATTTTTTTCTTACTAACTGTTCTTGGTGTGAGTAGTAAAGAACTCAATATCCCTTTACTTAGTAATTGGATTCGATCCCTACCTTAATCACGTAAAAAAAAACGTGCAACGTTAATTAGAAGTTAGGATTAAAAGTAGAACTTATGGCTGGTACAACTATCTTTTTTTTTTTTTTCTCTCTCTGTAAATATTCCCCTTTCTTCAATGAAGATATCGTTAGCATAAAAAGAAAAACAACTTTCTTTTTTCTTGTAGTAAGCAACGCTTGCGCACTTACCATGATCACCATGCACACTTACCATGATTACAATGATGAAAGGATTCTCCTTTGGCAATTTCCAAAACTACCTATGGCACTAGTATGAATACTTGTCTAGGAATAATGGGAAAGTAAGAACAAATATCTGTTAGCTGGATATGTAGGAATTAGGAATTCGGATTGGTCTCTTGCTTTTTTTTTTTGTCAAAAAAAATTAAAGGCATCAGTGGTGTCATCATCGCCCCGTCGGTCTAGGCCCCGGTCAATAACGATTACATCCTGGCATTAGACCCTCCTCATAGGAGAGACCGCCCAACCGGAGCACCAGCGGACACCCTCACCTGCTACGCGTCATAATACCGGGGAATCACCGGGCTCAACGGCCAGCACCCCACCGTGCGGAAGGCCATATTCGACCGCATCACACTATGGGGCTTGACTGGAAGCGCCGGGACTCGAACCCGAGTCTTAGAGATAGCAGGTTGAAGACCTTGCCACTGGGCCACCACCCCCGGTGGTGGATTGGTCTTTTGCTGCTTATATTTTATCTAGGCCATCATTCAATTTCCTTTCTTCCTTCTGTGTACCCGATCCAATTGAATATTATTACCAAACTGCGGGTCAACCGATACTGATAATAATTAATATCCCTGAAAAAAAGTAACAAATTTGGAGGTTCTCAATTTAAATTAATAGTTTTAAAACGCAATGGCTACATTATGTTTTGATCAATAGTGGGAAAGGTGTTCTCTATTTATCTCTCAAAATTATTAGAGATTTGAATTGATTTTTTCAGCATATATATATATATATAGGCCAAAATTTTGAACGTATATATAGGTGGAGCCGTGGAGACAATAACTTATCTTGTTGAAGTTATATTATTGCATGAAGGACAAAGTACTTATGAAATGCTGTTGGCGAGTTTGGTCATGTACGGAATTAGTGAGCATAGAAATGACAAATGATTTCTTCTCCATGCGATCACCATATGTGCTCAAAAGTCTTGAATAATGCTTCAATCTAAATTCTAAAGAATACAACGCATGGCAAGAGCATAAAAACGGCGAACTTTTGTTTCTTCATTGTTCTAATTCTCCTTTTTTTTTTTTTTTTTTGCTGCAGACAAGATTGAGCAGCTGGCGTCAAATGTGTCATCATGAACCAAATTTCTCAGAGGTTGTCTTTATCTGGAATTCGAAACCTAGTCTTAACTTTCAAGTTTTAGTTGTAGCCCTTAAAACCAAAAACAAAAAAGAAAGTTTTTTTTAAAAAAAAGAATTAATGACATCACAAGATTTCAGCTAATTAATTAAGGATTCTTTTTCCTCCTTTACGTTTTATTTTCAAGAATCCCTGTTTGGCAATTATAATTATTCAGCATCCCATTTCGTAAAGCTTGTATTCAAACATAAAGAAAAGTAGGGTATATTGTCATTGTCCGCCTAAACTATTAATTGAAAGAGGTGATGATGCATGATAGAGGAAAATATTGTCAGAACTGCATGCAATTTAATTAAGCCTTTAATTAGTCGAGGTCAGCCTTTTTCTTTCTTTCTTTTTTTTTGTTTTTTATTGAGATGAGAAAAGGTACAGATTGCTGGTGAGAAAAGGTCAGCCTTTTCCTTTGATTAATTGCTGGTGACTTTAGGAACTAAAATGCATGGGTGTCTAAGCGAATTATTGATTGACTCAAGTGCTAATATTTGGCCCGGTATCAATTCGCCATATATAGTTTTGCAAAATTGAGAAATTACACCATATATACACCTTGTACATATTTTTGGTGTAACAAATCAAATAACTAATGAGTAAATAGTTTTTTCTGTCCTTCCACTTTATCGATTTCGCATTTGTTGTCCCTCTTCGTTTTTTTTCACTCAAGTCGTCCCTCAACTCTTGATTTACCGGGTCACATGGTCTTTTTGACCTGCTGCAGCAGGTTGATAGCTATGGAACTGACAAGTGGCAATGGGGCCCACACACAACTTATTTATTTAATCATTTTTTCTTTAATCAAATTTTATTTTTAAAATCCTTTAAAATAAATAAATCTTAATTTCCCTCATTATATACTAGATTTTATTATTTTTAACCTTTTATTTTCTTTAGTTTATAGTTTAGAATTAGATATGCCTCTCTCATTGTTTTAATTTTTTTTTATTCTAATTTTGGTTAATTTTGGTTAATTTTGTTAACCATAATATTATAGAGGGATTAGGTGACATGATGATCATATTTAAATTTTTTTTATCAATGTAGATTTAAAAATTAATATTTATTTTCTAAAAAATTTCTTGACACGCCCAGACCCGTATTTACCGTACACAGTAAACACGTGCCGGAACTGTGACAACCCAGCCCAACAAAGCCCAAGCATACAGTGTGGACAACATAAACTCGGCCCAACCGGCCCAAAATAGTGAACATCGTAAATACATTACCGGCCCTATGGCCCAATAATGGCGAAAACATTGCACAGCGGAAGACTTAACAAAACTCACACTAACACTGTATGCGACACATGCAATCTATGGATCCAAGCCTGTCCAAGGGATACGCTGCAGCCTGTCTGGTATGCACCAATCCTGTACATGAAACAACTCATCCTACGGGATGAAACCCCGCAGGCGAGGGGTGAGTCCGAAGCGCTCACCGACGAAAGATAAACAGTGATATATAATCAACCGTAACACTTTCGAAGTAAAACAACCATCAAACAGATGAAACTACACACACGACACGACAGAGGAATCTAAATCAAACAACACATCAAGGAATCTAACACAACCAACACGTCAAAGGAATCTCACTAAATCACATCAAAGCCAAGACCAAAAGATTACTTACTAGTTTTTATTACCAATTTTATCTCCCGGGCCCCGTCACTGGACAAGCTAGGGTCGTACCTGGTTATTAACTAATTCTGGATGCCAGGCCCCACCACAATCCGGGATCAACATCCCCATATCTCAAATCCGGGATCAACATCCCAATATCACA
>JAKUCV010002386.1:50791-69230 GCA_028386065.3 Turnera subulata
GGAAGGACAGAGGCGGCGTGGCAGCAAATGCTCGGAACCCGGTGGCGGCGGCGTTCGTGCGTGAATCAGAGACGAACCCGGCAGCAGCGCAAACACAGCCATCACCACCCCTCTGCTCGTCCTTCACCAAGGCGGCGACACGAAGAGAAAGGATGGAGGCGGCGGCATCTCGACGGCAGCGGCTCGACGGAAGGAAGGAGATGAGGAAGGAGACAGGAGGTGCGGCGGTTTTTGGGTGAACACGAATGGGGAGAGGAAGGGGGAGATCGTGGGGAGTGAGAGAGAGAGACCCGGTCGGCAGCTCGGAAGGTGGAAGAGGAGAAAAAGAAAAGAGAGAAGAGAGGGAGAAAGAGATGCCTTTTATACCCCCACCCTAGGGTTAGGGTTTTTGTCAGAAGCAAAACGACGTCGTTTTGCTTCCAAACGGCGTCACTTCACCTACAAGTCCCTCCCCTGGTCAACCTCAAAGTCAAAACGCATCCCTTTGTGTGTTTTAAGTTTTGGCTCTACCAAAACTACGTAGTTTTAGTAAAAACTACACCCCATCTTGTGTTTCACCACTAAATACAAATAAACTCCAAAGGAAATCCAATTACGGTTTAATTTCACCCTTAAATAAATATTTCCAAAGAAGAGAAGAAGAAATTGATAATAATCCTCTTGACCTAAAATCCCGAAAATTCCTCGAGGGTAGAATCGGAAATTAAATTTAAAAATTCTTAAAATTCCATAAAAATTAATTACTGGAAATTCGGGGCGTTACAGTTCTATCCCACTTAACAAAATTTCGTCCTCGAAATTTACGTCATAAAATAAGCAACCAAGTGCTTAACTGACACCAACAAGAATTATCCGGTATCAAGGTACCGTTGGCCGAAAAGAAGAGAGGAGCGATTGTGGGGTTGAGGACCGTTGGTGTGATTGAGGGGGAGAGTGGGGGACAATGCTATTGAGGCGGCGGCGGCTGGGTGGAGTGGCAACGGGAAGAAAAGAAAATAGAATGAGAAATGAAGAAAAAAGAAGAAGAAAAAGGAAGGAAGGCGCCTGGGGGTGTGACCTAGCCCGGCCGAACAACGTGTCGTTTTGCTAGGCTCGGTCAACCCGCCCAGGTTGACTCTTCCCTTTTTTTTTTCAAAATCCTAAAACGACGTAGTTTTAACTAAAACTACGGTAAGCGTCGTGTTTCGTCCCGAAACGCGTTTTAGGTCAAACGAAGCTCAAAACGACATATCACCGCTTAAAAATTGATAAATCCAATGGGAAAATAAATTAATTTTATTCCCATTACCGAAATTCGGAATTTTTCTTTATAAATCCAAAAACGGAAAACCGGGGCGTTACAATTCTACCCACCTTAAAAAGAATTTCGTCCTCGAAATTCAATCATTAAGTCTGTAGGTCCTACCACGATAAGTTTCTGGTATTCTCCACCAGATGTCCGAACTCAATGCGAGCTATCGCTCATACCCCTTAAGCGACGTTTCCTCCGCTTATATAAACCAAACCTAATAACTGAGAACTCACACACAACTATGGACTCACCACTAAGATCTCGTACTACCTCTAACTCAGAGGATAACAGTTACATCGGAGGTAGGGCTTTCCCGACAAGCTCCGATGAGGAACCCCCAAAGAAGCGGTTCAAGACCAGCATCATCGGCCTTAAGGAGCATATGGTGGTTCCCCCAAGACGGCGAAAGAAGCGTGTAAGCAAGGAAGGACCTTCTGGTAACAAGAATGCAAAAGATAGGAAAGGCAAGGCAACAGCTGAGTCCAGCACACCACTGCAGATAATGAAGCAACTGGACACTTCACTGAAGAAGGTCCACACTGCAGTGATGCAAATTGAACTGGCTTGTATGGGACTCTCTTCTCAGGTCGCGAATATACAAAAACTTGTAACCGATCTGAAACATCATGTAACTCCGTAGAGTTCTTTTCCTTTTGTTGTAAAAGTTTCAAAATCAATAAAATAAGCTTTCTTCATAAATCCAAACTCTTATGTTACGATATTTCATTTTAAATAGATTAAAACCAGCAATAAAGATAGGAAATCAAACATAAAGGAATTATAAATGAGGCAAAACCCGTTTAATAAAGTCAAAACATTAAGAGGTTAAAATAACACATGTTTCCATATTCGTCGCCCTAGATCGATCGTAAACATCCTCGATCCTGAAAAAAGTAACGTAAACAGTTAACGGTGACGTTGGTTTCCCTCGTGGAAAAGACGTCCGTTAACTCACAAAGCGATGATCACGAGGTCATTCTGTTTCCTCGAAAGGAACGTTACCCACTTGTCCCTAAAGTCCGCTTGAGCCAAAAATGTCGGTCAAGTCTCGTATCTCTCCACGCTGTCCGAACAGCTGTAAGCTTGTCGCACACGCACTCTACTCGAGGTGTGGTCCACACGGTCTAGCCACAACGGTCACGAGTGCATGTGACAAAGATGTAAGGACAAGTCTTAAGGCGACCAAAATGAAGTAGCCCGGGAAATTGAAAATTGTAAGGTAGAGAAGGATTGATAACCTCTGGCATTTATTGCCCGAACAACAAACACATAGCGTGTCGAAGCAATAAATGAGGCAACGGTAAAATTTCAAAACGCGGACACTTGAAATTCGAACGTAATAAACACGCTCCTCCTAAGGTTATAAAAGACGGTAGAATGAGGAGTAAGTTATCCAAAGCATTTTAAAGCAACCACACACCCAGACAACGAAACCTCAAACTCAAGAAAAACTAAACACCCACACATCCAGAACACAATGCCTGCCCCATCATCAGTTTTCTTTGTCGAAGGTGCCAATCTTGGCAGAAGGAACCGACTGGCCTACAGCATGGTCAATGAACGTGCCGAAGAACTACCGAACAAGCTCGGCAAGATGCCCCGACTGGTCTTCGTCGACGAGCTCTACTCATCGCGGTTCTTTGTCACTCCAATGGAAGAGGTGTTCTTCCTGGAGGATCGCGGCACTCTGAGGACATCCTACTACGGATCGGCAAACTCCGTGATGTTCTTCATCTCCGACAGGCTTCAGGAGTTCAACCTGGAGTCCACTTGCCAGACGGTGGAGCAAGGCGCCTATTACCAGCTCTCGATGACGGCTCAGAGCATACCCAGAATGACGCGCTTACCTCCAACTTGGCCAAAGGTACGGCTGNTTGGCTCTACCAAAACTACGTAGTTTTAGTAAAAACTACACCCCATCTTGTGTTTCACCACTAAATACAAATAAACTCCAAAGGAAATCCAATTACGGTTTAATTTCACCCTTAAATAAATATTTCCAAAGAAAAGAAGAAGAAATTGATAATAATCCTCTTGACCTAAAATCCCGAAAATTCCTCGAGGGTAGAATCGAAAATTAAATTTAAAAATTCTTAAAATTCCATAAAAATTAATTACTGGAAATTCGGGGCGTTACAAAAGGACTTCGGGAGGAAGACGTGGGCGGCCAAAGAGAAAAGAAAAAGAAAGAAGAGAGAGGGAAGAAAAAGAAAGAAGAGGTTAGGGTTTGGCCAGCTGAGGCCAAAACGACGTCGTTTTGGTCTCTGGCTTGGTCAACCCGTCCTTCTTGGTCAAAACACATCCCATAGTTGTGTTTAATATCCTAGTACTCCCAAAACTACGTAGTATCATACCATACTACGTCAAAGTTCGTGTTTCACACCAAAACACAATTAAATACCAAAAGAAACCTGATTAAAGAGTAATGCCAACATAGCTGTAATATTCCTAAGGAAATAAATTATTTTCCTTAACCCTAAATTCCCGGAACACACCTCAAGGTTAAAAAAGGAATTAAATTTCAAAAATACCGAAAATTATTTAAAAATTAGTAAACGAAAAATCGGGGCGTTACAGAAACCAAGAGAGGAGTGAACCCAAAGTCGGGACCAAATTCCCGCAATTCATGAGATGAGGGCGTCCAGATATGAGAGAAACCAGACATGAGGGAACTCAAATAAGAGGAAAACGAGAAGAGAAACAAAACTAAGAGATGAGCAAACCAGAAGCTGGGACTCAGTACCCGTAAACCATGAGATAAAGGAATCCAGACATGAGGGAACCTAGATGAGAGTGAACCTTGAGGGAAACCAGGAGGAAAGCCAAACCCAAAGCCGGGACCCAATTCTCGTAAACCTTGAGCGGAGCCCAACAAACTAGATATGAGGGAATCCAGACATGAGGGAACACAGATGAGAGAAGACCTTGAGGGGAGCGAGACACACCAGACATGAGGGAAACCAGAAATAAACCAAACCAGATATGAGGGAATACAGAGAGGAGTAGACACAAGCTGAGGACCCAGTCCTCGCAAACACAAAACCAAAAACCCGGTTCTCGCAAACCATGGCATGAGATGATTCCCACAAAGTCGAGGACCCGGTTCTCGCAAACAAGGGGATGAGATGATTCCTGACAATCACAAACTTGGGATGAGATGATTCCCATAAGGTTCTCGCAAACCACGGGATGAGATGATTCTCGACAATCAAACCAAAAACACCGAGTACCCAGGGAGGACGATAAAATCCGTAGTTAGCTAAGATGAGATGATTCTTTGTTGACGACCCGATAGACGAGATGATTCTATCACAAACAAACCGAGTCCTTTAAGGAGGGCGATAAATCCTTAAAAAACTTTGGGATGAGATGATTCCCATAAGCCGAGAACCCGAGGTGAGATGATTCCCAACAATCACAACCTTCACGATGAGATGATTCCTGAAGTGGAGCAAGAGGTGCTCCAACCATTAACATATACCATTCACATCAATTCATTCAAATTTGGTTGTTCCTTTCGTGAGTTGTTTCGTCCTTAGTTTCTAAGGACTCATCAATGAGGGGTACCTGTGAACACCCAAATTTGACCCACGAATATTCTTCTAACTTGGATTTCGAGTGTGCTCGAACCATAAGATTAACGAGATGATTTGATCTTTAGCTAAGGCACACTTAGAATTTATTTTAGTAGAATGCATATATTTTATGAATCGGGGTTTATATGTTTGAAACCTTAGGATTAATGAGATGATTTAATCTTAGGATAAGAATATATTAAGGTCCAGTTCATTAAAATATTGTCCTACTTCATTTGGTTGAGCTTTCTTGTTTATTTTAACCCAATTATATTGAGATGATTTATTTTTAGGTTAAGGATAAATTTGAGGGCCTAAGTTAATGAAATATGGACTTTCCAGAGTTAATCAGCCTATAAACTCATTGCTTGCATGTTATTGTCTTGTATCGCGTCCGAACTCCGCCACATTTTAGATTCTGAAAAATCCAAAAATAAATGTTTTGAGGGTTGTAGGGACCATTTATCCATCAATTTATCGTGCTAAAAACATTCCAGGACTTTCCTAAATATTCTTGGAATTTTTGGGGGACTTGGGCAAATTCTCATATTTTCAGCCTGGAAACTTCCCGATCATAGATAAAAGGCTACAAACGGAGGCATCAGAATCATGAATTAAGCCGTCCGAGGTCACGAACGAAGTCATCTATGTCTCGGGGAAAGCCACATCAAATCTCGGGATAGAAAGATACCCAGAATCATGCGCGGCCCAGCTCGGCCGGTTAGGGAAATGCCAGTGGTCCAGCTAGGCTGGCCAGGAACCACATTGGCTTAGCTCAACCGACCGGCCTTCCTGGCTGGTCTTTTGGCCTTGGATCCGGGTCACGCCTTCCAAAAATCATAAAAAATCGTGTATTCGTCTGAATTTTACGAAATTTTAGAAGAATACCCCAGATGGAGACGTATTTGCCACATTCTTTTGGGAATTTTTTTGAGGTCTCGACGGGCCTCGTTTATCCGATAAAAGTTTTTGGAGGTCTTGGTCACCAGGCCAGGCGAAACGACTACCGGTCATCAAAATGAACTAAAGACCTGGTCTGAAAGGCCGATGGCCTGGCACGAAGACCATCGCTAGAAAAATAATTGCAATCATGCCATCCCCTAGAAACACTATAAAAAAGGAGTCCCTCCCTTCATTTTTCTTCACCCTAGGAGCCGCTCTCCTTGCACTTTGCACTTTCCTATCTCCCCCACGTCACGCTCTAAGTTGAAAATAAAGGGTTTGATATTAGCCCTCTTCTACCTCTCTTGTCAGCCTCTAAGTCGGAATTCGGGCGCGGAGTCGTCGTCTTCCTAAATATCCTTCTGCGGGTTAGAGCCAAATCTCTCTCTTCGTTTAAGGTTCGCTTCGGGTTACCATCATCGTTATGACGCCAAAATTATTTTAGCAAATCAACGATGCTATGCCGTCGTAACGCTGGAATTATCTCTTGCATTCTTGTCGTTGTTGGTCATCGTAATGCCGGATCGATATCTGGTATTTTTGTCGTTCTATGCTGTCACAATGCCAGAATTTCCCCGAATCATTCGTCGGCATCCCGTTTTGACCCAAAAAATGCTAAAATGGTTTTGGTACTCGCTAATGTACGTATGGAAACTAATTTATTTTTATGCACTTGTTTGTTTGTTTGTTTTGCATCCACTACATTATGAATATTGTGTTTGCACGTTTGCATTATTTGTTTGCATATTTGTTTGATTATTTGTTTATGTGTTAGATTGTATGTTAGGGGGGTCCCCAAGTAAGAAATGGGTATGTCTAGTAGTATATGCCCTAAACCAATTTCTATGCTCGGTACAAATATCTGCTAAACTTGGTTTTTTCAAGATGCTTTTTCCTTCAACGATGATAGTATCTTCAATGATGATACTAAGTGTCTTTCAAGAATGAGAAATATTTTCCATGATTTCCAACGATACTTTTTTGCAAACCCATTTGGGCAAGAACAGAATTTTTGTCAAATCCACCCATCTTTTTCCAAAAAAAGTTATGATGCATAAAGAGCCAATATTTCTCCATATTGCACCTTTTCAAAAAGTGATTGCACGCACTTAGTACAGTGCTTTGAGAAACTAAGCCCACCTTCATCGCACGGGGCATATAAGTTCGTTTAAGTGAGGACCAGGCCAATTCTAGAAGAAGACCTAGGTTAGCCTTGGGATCCCCATTTAGATGAATTATGAGAGTTTTGAACGCATAACAGGGGGTATGTACGCAGTCTCAAGTGGATGAGGCGCAAGCTCAAATATGTTTATATTCCGCATTTCATTTCATATGCACACTTTTCATACGCACACTATATATATATATATCATGATTGTCTGTCTCTTAACAAGATGTACTTGATCCGACTATGAAACGTGCACATTGGCATTGGCATTCAATATCACCAACATTGTCATAGTGAAGATGGTGGTTCGCGATAAACAAATCCCCGGACCCTTCTCTTGGTTTTGAGATTTGTGCTTTATCCGAAGTCATTGACGGGGTTTTCTCAAGTTTTCACCAATCAAACTTGGATGGCGACTCCTTGTTAGTAGACAAAACCAAGAACAGTGTGTGCCAAGTACCTCTTGTGAGTTTGTCCGGAATTGTAATGAATACTTCCCGATGAAGAAAAGAGAATTGAGAGAGAGAAAGGCTCTCATGTCCCGAAAAAGAGAAATATAGTTCACGAATTAAGCCTACGCTCATGTAAGGAGTTGTGAACACCCAAATTTGACCCGTGAAAATTATATTGAGATTAGACTCTAGACATGTTTAAATCATAAGATTGATGAATTAGACTTGGGTTGAAGTATGAATGGGGTTTAGTTTTGATAGAATTTATACATTACAGTAATTAAGACTTTTGTATGCCTTGGATTAATGAGACGATTTAATCATAGGATATGTTAAGGACTAAATTGCTAAAATATATTTTATCTCATTGAATTTGGGCTTGTTTATTATTAAACCCAATTATATTTATTTTTGGGTTGAAGATAAATGTATGGGTCTAATTTAATAAGGTATGGACTTTTCTTCAGAGTTGCACAGCCCATTAACACATTGCTTGCAGCCAAATTTAGCTCTGATTTTCGTGGAAAATCAGAGTTAAATCATTCGTTAATAGCAAGAATGTTTTTGGTATGATTTTGGCTTAAAATGAGGAATCAATGTGCAATTAGTTAATTAGGAGATGATTGAGGGGAGTAGTAATCAAGAAAGCAGAGGATTCTGAGCAGTCTAGGGGTTAATTATGCGGTAGGATCAATCAGGGAGGAATTAGGGGAGAATCGGGACCGAAAAAGGAAAGAGCGGGTGAGGATGCTACAACCTATGGGGATTGGGCCTGAATTAATGACCCAATTATTCCAAAGAACTTTATCTAGAGGAGCTTTGAGGTGGTTCACGACCTTGGATGAGAGTAAGATAAGCAAATGGGAGGACCTTTGCAAAGAATTCTTGAAGCAGTATAACTATAACACTGAGGTGGATGTGACCAAATGGGATCTCGAAACAACCAAGCAAGAACTTCACGAGACATTTTCCGCTTACATCTCGAGATGGTATAATAAGGCATCTTTGATGGTGGACAGACCCACAGAAGAAGATTAAGTGCAGATGGTGATCAAGAACCTACAGCCGATTTACTACGATCGCATGGTTGGCAATTATTATGCCAATTTTAAAGCACTCATTGGGGCGGGAATACAACTAGAAGATGCTATTAGCTTGGGAAAGATCAGGATGCCTACGGACACCTCCAGAAGGAGTTTCAATGTGCCTCCAGGAAAAAAGCACGCCGAAGTGAATCATGTCGTTGTTCAGACCCCACTACAGGTTGAGTAGAATAGGAGGGAGTTTACTCCCCTCCCTATGTCTTTAGGAAAGATGTTGCAGAAGTGTGTGGAAAAGAATTTACTGCAGCCCCTGGAACCAAAATCTGGTCTTCCCTATGGAGGGGACCCTAATAAATTATGCGGATTCCATCAGGCAGCTGGGCAAGCTACAGACAACTGCGCCCGACTTCGGCATGAGATCAAGGATTTAATAGAAAGGAATGAAATAATTCTGCCAAAAGGCTGAATACCAAGTCAAATCCCCTGCCCTTGCTCGGAGAAGCGGATGTGATGGAGGTCGATTCCGAGCCTGAGTTGCCATGCTATGTGCTCGATCTGAGTTGGTATGAAGACTCTGATGAAGAAGTTGATGTCATCACTAGAACGGGAAGAGTGGCGAGAAGGGCTCCTCTTCGTCTAGATGAACCAGAAGAAATAACAGATCCTGAAGAAGACATGGTGATAAAACAATTGAAGAAGACTCAGGCCAATATCTCTATCTGGGGTTTACTAATGTCATCTCGCCCACATTGAGAAAAGGTACTCCAAACTTTAAGCAAGGCTCATGTCCCCATCGATACCGCACCAGATGCATTGGCCAACATGATAGCTTCAGTAGAAGTTGACAATCAGATATCCTTCTCAGACAAAGACCTCCGCTCGGGTGGGGAAGCCCATACTGATGCCCTACACATAACCGTTCAGGCCAAGGAAAATCAGATACTATTGGTATTAATAGATAATGGATCTGCCCTGAATGTCTGTCCATTAAAGACCGCGAGTTCCTTAGGATTTGAAGCTGCGGATTTCCTACCCTCCCGAACTATGGTCAGGGCATATGACAATGCCAGAAGAGAAGTGTTGGGCATGATGAAACTGGAAGTTATCATCGGGCCCGCCCTTTTCTTGGTAGAGTTCCAAGTGCTCGATATCGCATCGAGTTTCAATTTGCTCCTGGGAAGACCATGGTTGCACCAAGCCCGAGCTATAGCCTCTACCTTACATCATATGTTGCGGTCACCTTACAAAGGGGGATAGTCACCATTAAAGGGGAAATGGCTGAAAAGAATATCAAACCGATATGTGGGATTGAAGAAGAAGAAGAGGTGTCTTTATCCGGTGTTGTTTTCGAATCTATCAGTACCATAATGACAGATAAGCCCACTATGAGACCTCCTTATATGACCCATTTGGCAATTCATCGGTCATGAGCATTATGGGAAAGGTGAAGTATTTTCCGATTATGGGATTAGGAAAGAGGCAGCAAGGAGTGTTAGAAGTCCCTGAAATTTTGAGTGTTGTGCTTCCTTTTGGTTTGGGATATGTTCCGACTCCGGCATAGCTAGAAGAGCAAAAGGTGAAAAACCAAGCTAAGGCAGCAGCCCACAAGAACAAACGGGAATGGGATTTTCCCATGACTCCGTACTTCAAAACACTGAATGGATATTTTGTGAAGGAAGGAGAGGACTTTCCCTTTTGCGGCTTCATGTGAATACCCGACCCAAAATCACTTGGGCCTATTCACCTTTCCTTTACACCTTCTTCATAACCGTCATCCAACATCTTTGGAGTCGCCACCCAAATTTTATTAAGGTACAAAAACTTGGGAAAACCCCTTCACGTGACTCCATTTAGGCAATTGGATAGCGAACCAAAGATGCTGGACCCGGGGATTCGTCATGGATGGGAAGGTGTTAGGAACCCATCTATGTTGGGGCGAAACTTTGTGCAGTTAGAGGATTTTGTATGCCTTGTGCGAGTGTGCAAGTATGAGCACCAAAACACATAATAACTGAATATTAAAAAGAAAGGGGAGAAGAAGAAGATTGGGCTTGAGTTTCCACCATTAGAAACCACCTACGTACCCCGGTGACCGAGTTTAAAGCCCACATAGTTCTTGACATGGCATCACAACAATCACATCATCATCAACATCAACATCTCAATAATAATTGGTCAAACAAAAAGGGATTAGGATTACTTCTTGTAGCCCTCCTCTAGCTCCTTGGTTTGGGTTGTGCCTTCCACACAAATTTCTCCCACTCCTCAACTCAATCTTGGTGTTCTTCTTGATTTTCCCCTTTGCTGCCTTCAATGGATGATGCTACCTACGAAATTCTACCAGAGTTTTGCCCATGGAACTCTTTCTTAAGGTTGGAGAGATACAGTTTCTCCAAGCTACAAAGCTTTATGAAGAGTGTTTGTGTAATAGAATGTGTTGAAATGTGAGAGGGGGGTCCTATTTATAGTGTTCTGGGTTGCCTAGGGGCATGGACCAACTTAATGATCAAGGTAATGTCCAAAAATCTGGGCCAAAACCGTGTAGAATCAGATTACGGGCAAAAATCAGGAAAAATCGTTTCTGGGTGTGCATGACCGCCACGGCCGGTGGTCATACTATGGATGACAGCCGGGCTGGGTGGTCATGGGTGGAAGACCGCCCAGGCTCGGCGGTCATCCCGAGATGACCACCCGCGCCTACGTGTCTCACCCGTCCTCTCCTTTTTCGGTCTTGATTCTCCCCTAATTCCTCCCTGATTGATCCTACCGCGTAATTAACCCCTAGACTGCTCAGAATCCTCTGCTTTCTTGATTATTACTCCTCTCAATCATCTTCTAGTTGATTAATTACACATTGATTCCTCATTTTAAGCCAAAATCATACCAAAAACATTCTTGCTATTAAGGAATGATTTAACTCTGATTTTCCACGAAAATCATAGCTAAATTAGTCTAAAAGCAAGGTGTTAATCGGTTGTGCAACTCTGAAGAAACGTCCATACCTCATTAAATTGGACCCTGACATTTATCTTCAACCCAAGAATAAATATAATTGGTTTTAATAAATAAACAAGCCAAAATTTAATGAGATAAAATACATTTTAGCAATTTAGTTCTTAACATATCCAATGATTAAATCGTCTCATTAACCCTAGGCACATAAAGGTCCTAATTACTATAATGTATAAATTCTATTAAAATTAAACCCCATCCATGCTTCATCCCAAGATTAACTCATCAATCTTATGATTCAAACATGTTTGGAGTCTAATCTCAATAGAATCTTCATGGGTCAAATTTGGGTGTTCACAGTGCCCCTCGTCGGTGAGTCTTTAAAATTTTAAGGATGAAGCAACGCAAGGAAGGAACAACCAAATTTGGATAACGAGTGTGAGTGTTGTGGACCAATGGTTGGAGCATCACATGCTCTACCTCGAGAATCATCTCATCCCGAGGTTTCTTTTGGGATTTTCCTGGTCCCAAAAATCATTAACAAATGATCATCTCATCTATATTAACTTTGGATATTTGTCTACCTCCCATGGGGAATTCATCTACTGAGGGATTTCTTTTATGATTTTCCTGGTCCCAAAAGTCATCAACAAAGGATCATCTCACCTATGTTAATTAGGGATATTGTCTACCTCCCGTGGGGAATTCATTTACTGTGGGGTTTTTTTTTGGGATTTTCCTGGTCCCAAAAGTCAATAACAGAGGATCAACTCACCTGTGTTAACTAGGGAAATTGTCTATCTCCCGTGGGGATTTCATCTACAAGTCGCTAACAAGGATCATCTCATCTGTGTCAGCTAGGGATATTGTCTACCTCCCGTGGGGATCTCATCTCATCTCTAGGGTCTTGGGATTTTCCTGGTCCCAAGGTTTGTGATAGAATCATCTATCGGATCAAGAGATCTTATCCATGAGGATATAACCACACGATTAAAAGAGGGATCAAGAGATCTTATCCATGAGGTTATAGCCAAGCGACTAAGAGAGGGATCTAGAGATCTTATTCACGAGGATATAGCCAAGTGACTAAGAGAGGGATCAAGAGATCTTATCCATGTGGATATAGCCAAGCGACTAAGGAGGGACCAAGAGATCTTAAATTTTGAGGCTGAACAAGCCCCTTATCAACAGCTGGAAGTCTACTCTATTTCTCAAGCTGACTAGTCCATAATCAACACAGGGTCGGGTACCGTGCCCCTAGCATCACATATATCTCAAACTTCTCGTGTTCTCTGGTTCCTTAGAGGGCTAAAAAAGAAGTGGGTATACCTTGCCCCTTGCCTAGATGTGGGCACATCGTGCCCTTGGCTCGATTTTTCTTCTCAAGGTAGGGCATAATGCCCCCAGCATTATCGGAGGTGGGGGTATAGCGTGCCCCTGGAAATCAATCAACCAATGCGGGGTAAGATGCCCCTTACATCATTTCACAAAAAGCTGAGCCCCACACCTCATTAAGAATGCCTAAAATCAAATACTAACATCTGAAGCTAGGAGTCGCCGTGCCCCTAGAGTCTATAGGTGATCTACATCTCAGGGGTGGGGCATGGCATGCCCGTCATTCTACAGACGGTGTCGTCTAAAGATTCAGGCATGCCTTGCCCCTCTAGCCATCAACCGTAGGAAATGTGAGTCTACATCAAGTGATGAATTTATGGCGTTGTCACCTTCATTGAACATTTGTCCTCAACCAAGTCTACTCTAGCAAGAAATCCATATTTTACATGTAGATGATGCATGAGCATGCCTACAATGTGTTTATCTTTTCAGTGTATGAGGGTGCCCCTAGCTTCTACATGTTTGTCTTTTGGATGTAAGTGTATATGATATATTTTCTCCCTTTTCTCTCTTTTCCTTTCCCCCCTTTTCCTCTTCTCCTCTCATCTTCTCCCATTCCCTTCTCTTATTCTTCTCTCATCTCTCTTTATGTTTTCCTCTTCCTTCTCTCTCTTCCCCCTCTTTTCCTCTCATCTTTTCTTTTGATTTCTCTCTCCTCGTCTCTCCCTTTTTCTTTTCTCTCTTTCTCTCATCTTCTTTATTTTCCCCTTGAATGCAAGTGCTCTTAGTATGATGCATGGACATTGAAAATCATTCGAGCTAAGATGAAAGTTAAGCACCTTAACAAAAATCGAGATATCCCATTAAAGACACATTGGCCTCAAAGAGAAGAATCCCCAATGACTATGAACTCATTCATTTCAAATTCTAATCACGACCCCAGAGGTGAACATTCCTTGTTGAAAAGGTTGATGGATGAAGAACCGTAAAGCGAAATCCATGGACGAGTGGATACCCCTTCAAAAATAGATGGAGGCGATGTGCCTAGATGCTTATTCATGACTACCCAAGCGAATCGACTTGAAAGTGATGTCGTCTACCCCATAGATGCCCCTTGTCATTGGCTACTACCCCCAATTTTCCTTTAGCCTTAACTTTTGCCTAGGCCGCCCATGTGGGTTTTCAACCTGGCAGGCTTGTCCTAACTTTTGCCTAGACCGCCCTTTCGGGTTTTCAATCTAGTGGACTCTTCTTTTCTTTTTCTTTCTCTTTTTTTTCTTTTCTCATCGTGGGTATAGTAGCCATAGGCACAAAATGCCGAGACCATAGAGTTTAGGCAAGGTCAAGATCACTCAGCTTGGGTATATTCGGATGACTAATGGAGAGGTGAACTTTCAACCTTAATCGAGAACCATCTAGCTGAGCTATGTCTAAGAGACTATTGGAGAGAAGTGCTTCATGACGACCGGAATCACAATGAACCTTCATAAGAGAGGCGGACTTGACTGATAATTTCAAGTCAAAAAAGAGAAGCCTTATGGCTACAAAAGAGGCCCGAATACAATCAACAGTGCAGTATGTCTATGTGACAATGACTCCAATCTTCCCATTGAATCAATCTGGGAACCAAAAATTTATAGACCGGGCCCATTGCCGGATTACCTACGTATCTGTGAATGTGGTGTTTGGCTTGAGATATTTGGTAGGGTCGATATTTGGTTCGAGATGTTTAAGATGATAGATCGGATGGGGGAACACTTGTCTTCTTCATTATAATTTCTTCTCTTCTTCCCGATTTCTGATGATGGATAGTGAATCAACATTTGGGCACCAAGGACATCTCCTTTCCTCACTTTTCTCCCTCTTCTTTTCTCTTTTTTTTTTTTTAGGAGGGTGACATCTTCTTTAAGCAGGTGCAATTAGACATAATTCACTTGGAGGCTAGATCCTGATACAAACAAGGGTCCTTCAAGCACCATTGGAGAGGAAGATGGCGCCATGGCATTGCCTCAAGGTCCAATTACAAGAGCAAGATCAAATATGCTCAAGAATCAGCTCTTGGTTCACATTCAAGCATTCTTGAACAAAGAGCTGCAAGAAGACATCCTGATCAAGCTGGGAGAGAAGCTGAAACAGAAGCCCGTTTATTTGCTATCAATTGAGGAGTAATTGACTCGAGAGCATTGGTGGGGCTCAGTCGACATCAGCCATTTGCATTTGGGCCTTGTCGACATATCTCTATTTTATTGTTTAGGAGTTAATTACATTGTTTAATTAATTTCGGCTTGGACTGTTATTTATTTGATTTTGTTGGGTCAGGTCC
The DNA here is from genome assembly GCA_028386065.3 of Turnera subulata. Lineage (NCBI taxonomy): Eukaryota > Viridiplantae > Streptophyta > Magnoliopsida > Malpighiales > Passifloraceae > Turnera > Turnera subulata. The sequence continues at coordinate 65,873 of JAKUCV010002386.1, forward strand.
ATTATTAATTAGTTTGTTAATGTGGGCTTAAGTCATTTGGGTTTTAGTTGTAAGGTTTTAATTAGTGTCCAAACTATGTGGGCTCAATTAAAAACTAGGTCCAAACTAGGGTTAGGATTTCGGCAGCCTAGTCTATTAGGGTTAGGGTTTCGGTTTTCTTTTCACTTGAGGGGTGGCCGGCTTAGGGGGGTATAAATAGCATCTTTTAATGACTTTGCAAGGGTCAGACATTCTGAAAATAAAAATTACGGCTTTCTCTTTGAGAAATTTCTTTCTGTTTGAGTGATTCAAACAAAACCCTAGGGTGCTGATTCTCTAGGAAAACCTTGTGTGCTGATTCACTAGGCTTATTATAGGGATTAGAATTACATATCAGATTGCAAATTTTTGAGGCGTGAATTCTAACTCCTTTGGTGTTGTTTTCTGATTTCTAGCTGATTGGGAACAGGTGACGACATCTCCTTTTGGTGATTCTCAATTCCTTAATTCGTTTTCATGCTGACTTGAGGAGGAATAAGGAGTGGTGGATTGCTTAGTTTGATTGAGATTGAGGTCGGGACCACATTCTGATTCAGTAGGAATTCTGGTGCTGATTCTAGGGTTCCTGCCGTATCATCTTTTGGTAGCGGAGCAGGTTTCAATCAATCGTATCTCTTTTCGTTTTTGCTCCTGTCAATTGTGTTTTCATTCAATTCGTGGCCTGTTCTTGTTGTTTTTCAATTTTTCAGTTCGTCGCTACAGTAAACCCTAGTCGACACTGTTCATCGCTACAATAAACCCTAGCCGATACTGTTCACGCAAAAAAAAGGTCGAATTTTATTATTCTGTGTTATCCTACTGTCGACATCAGTAATAAAAAAAAAGAGAGAGAGAGAGAGCAAGTCGACTTGGTTGAATTAGGGTTTCTTGGAATTGTTTGTTCTTGCTGATTGGAATTGCAATTTGGAAAATCTTATCGCAGAATCTGATTTGGACCGAATTGCTTTGGTCACAATACTTGTTCACTTGGCTGGGTTGGATTGAATGGAAGTTGTTGGTTGTGAATTTGGTTGGTTGGAATTGTGAATTTTGGTGCAGGTGCCGAAATTTCTAATCTTGTGTTTCTGGTTCCAGAATTTGGTGTGAGTTGCAACCCAAATTTTTCTGCCAGACATTCTTTTTCTTCTATTTCTTTCTGTTAATTGCAGAACTGTGCCTTGTTTTTTGTGTTGAGTGATTATTGTTTCAGAATTGCTTGACATTACCAATAATCAAACACATACAACTCTTATTCTGTGTGTGTTGTTCCTCTTCTTCTTGGAGTCTGATTGCCTCTAGAATTGCTTGCCTTTCTTTCTTTTCTTTAGGGTTGTCAATTGCACTCTTTAGAATTACTCTACTAAATTTGTTTATTTACATCCTGACTAATAAACTAAAGTTGAATCAAGAGAGGAAAAAGGCTGAGAGCTTACAACAATTGCCAAGAGTGTAAACACGAGAGCTTATACACGTGAGGTCTTGTTTTTCTACTAACGAGTTTTTGCAGGTAATAGCATCATGGCAAACACGGGCAATGGAGGAGACCAGGTGGATGCAGCCGCCTTGCTTAGGCAGGCTGTGGAGCAAATGCAGCTCCAGTTCAGAGAGATGAGAGCAGAATTGAACACTCGGCTTGACAAGCATGAGAGGTCTATACAAGATCTTTCAAACAACAATGGAGGGAATAGAGTAGGTGAAGCTCAGGGCTGAGGGGAAGGAGAGGAAGTAGTAGAAGAAAGAGTTGGAGATAATCAGAGAGTACCTAAGGCTCGAGACAATGGTGGCTGAGGCAATGGAGGCAGAAGCAATGGGGGCCGAGGTGATGGGATTGGTGGTCTCAAACCTATGATGGATCGGTATTATTCCAACCGGGAAGGAGGAGCAATGCGAATGGATAATGATGTTGATAGCATCAAGATGAAGCTGCCAACATTCCATGGAACTGGTGATCCTGAGGTATTCATTGATTGGGTGCATGACATGGAGGCCATCTTTGATTGCCATAGATACACTGAAGAGAAGAAGGTCAAACTTGCAGTGGTGGAACTCAAGGATTATGCTAGGTCATGGTGGAAGAAGACTCTTAACACTAGAAGAGAGTATGGTGATCCTGAGATTGAAACTTGGGATGAGTTGAAACGGATTATGAAGAAGAGGTTTGTGCCTGTTACACATCAAAGGGAGCTGATGCATAAGTTCCAATCGATGAAACAAGGCAACAAGACGGTGGAAGAGTATTGGATTGCATTGGAGATGGCGATGAACAAAGCTGGTGTAGTTGAGGCTGAACAAGCTACTATGTCTCATTTTTATTATGGTTTAAATACTGATATTGCCCAAAGATTGAGAAGCAACTTAAGGTTGTTAAGGGAGGCAAGTCGTACCATCACACCAGTTGGAGTGCTAGTGCTAAGTACACCAAGCATGAGGTGGGGAAAGGAAACGCCTTGGAAAGGAAAGGAGGAGTTGAAGTCTGCTCCCTCTAAGGACACCAGTGCACCTACAGGGAAGTTTAGGGATATCAAATGTTTCAAGTGCTTGGGGAAGGGACATTATGCTGCTCAGTGTCCAAACAATAAGGCTATGATGATCAAAGAGAATGGAGACATTTATTCTGAGAATGATGAGGATGTCGATCCCAACATGCCTGAATTGGAGGATGCCCAAGATGATTCTGAAGAGGATGTGGTGCGCAAGTTGTATGTCACTCGGAGGGTGTTGAACATGCAACAAAGAGATGATGGGAGTGAGCAGAGAGAGAACATCTTTCACACTAGATGCATGATTGGAGACAAACCATGTAGTATGATCATTGATGGTAGGAGTTGCACCAATGTGGCGAGTTCTTTGCTAGTGGAAAAGATGGGATTGGAGTGTTCTAAGCATCCACGACCTTACAAGCTTCAATGGCTGAATGATACTGGAGAAGTGAAAGTCTCCAAGCAGGTTCTTATTTCATTCTCCATTGGTCGATACACTGATATGGTTCTATGTGATGTGGTTTCCATGCAGGCTTGTCATATCTTGTTAAGTAGGCCTTGGCAGTTTGATAGAAAGGTGCTACATAATGGCCACAAGAACCGATACACTTTCACTTGGGGAGATAGGAAGGTGAACTTGGGTGCATTATCTCCTCCAGAGGTGTATGAGGATCAGTTGTTCATGCAGAAAAGTGTGGAAGCTTGGATGAAGGAGAAAGAGGCCGAATCGGCCACACTTAGTGAGGGTGAGAGGAAAGCCGAGGGCTTTGCAAAAGGAGAGCCTAAACTGAGTGTAAAAGGTGAGGGTGATGTCGACAAGAGAGTGAGCACAAAAGGAGAGCATGTCGACACCACTAAAG